>JAOXOE010032109.1:0-11340 GCA_028565055.1 Phoeniculus purpureus
CAGGTGGTCCCTTCCAACCCAGAGTGATTCTGACTGTATAACTTCTCCAGTGAAGTGATCCTGCTGTGGCAGGGGGACTGGACTAGATGATCTTTTGGGGTCCCTTCCAATCCCTAATGGTTCTATGATCTTTTAAGAAGCATACTGAAGAATGAGGCAAGATTTTGTTCCTACCTTTTTTTTAAATGGCCTCCAAAAGCTGGGGAGGAGGGAAGGAGGAAAACTACAAACAAAGCAACCAAAGCCTACCACCCCACATGCAGATTTACAAGTTCATTCCAGATTCGAAGGAAATTGAGGAAATAGCAAGATTTAATCATTGTGAAGTATGTGAATGTATGGGTAGATTCACTGGCCACAAGGTTTTTCTTGCTATTTGTATTCTACGTGGGTTAACTGTATTAATATGCATTAAAGAACCCTCAAAACGGATGTTTTACATTTACAAACTGCTGACACTTATTTTCTAAGGCCACCTTGCAACTTTTGGTTAGCCTTTGGAAGCCTTTGCTTTCATTGCTGTGTTTCCATTCAGGAAGGTTTCAGAGAGTTTAAAACCATTATGAAGTAGAGGTTAGTGATTACTGCAACAACCACAAACCCAAAGCTTCACACATCATGTATCACACAAGTAGTTGTCAGCCCTGTGTAACGACTAGAAGGGCATAGGATCCTGTTTTCAGAAGCATCTCCTTCTTATATGTATTTATATACAGCAGTTGCTTGGTACACTTCTTTAGTATTACACTTTTAAAACTAATGGAATTGATTGAAGTTACGTAACAGGCATTGTTTAACATAACCGCTTCCATTATTCAGTACTACAGTATACTTGCTTTGAATGCAGAAAGAAATTACAATTCCCAAAATAAAAAGCCTCAAATTGTCAATTAAAAAATGGAAATAGGAAAGTACAGAAGTTAAAAACAAAAAGAAGTTGTACAAATGCTTGAAGAGTAACTTAAATTACTTTAGAGTACATTGTCCTAGTCAGCAAATAACACCTCACTTAGTACTTTGGATGCATTCACTTGCTACAGTATTTTTCAATCATTCTATCAACTCTTTAAAAGCATCTATATAGGAAAGAAAATCAGAACTGCAAGCCATGAACAAAAATTAGTTTTCAAATTATTTTTTAAAAGAAGTTAGCATACCAGTTCAGAGACAAAGAAAAAAAAAAATCACCAAAGTTAGACTTTATTTACATAAATGATAGAAGAGAAGATCCATTCTGATTTTATATGCAGTTCAGAAATCCTATTTTCCTAATACTAAAAGTAAAATCCAAAACCAACATGCCTAGAAAGCTTCTGGAAAATAAGGTCCATTTATAGCCCTTCTGTAATTTTAACTTAAGAGGACTACTTGTTCAGAATTTCAAATTTATTTCACACTAATATATCTATTATTCTAAAGGAAAGACAATGAATTTCCAAATCAGTTTTATCTACTGCCTGGAACTGACTGATGAGAACACAGACTGCTCTGCTTGTCAATCCAGCTGGGGCATATGACTGAATATACAATGAAAAAACAGCTAGGATTCAACTGTATTCACCAAACATAGCACATTGGTTGAGTCCACTGCAAACTTGGGGATTTGAGGATGTTTTATTACAGGCTATCAGCCATTCCTGCTCTAGGTAGCTATATAACTGGCATCAAACTGACCGGGTTGTGTGGAGTGCTACCAAAACACTTAAAGTACTGTTTTATGTTGTAAATAAATGCTTAATTAAATAAAGATAATCCAATTGATGCTAAATATTTCTCTATGTAAGAGACACCTTCTTCTATGAAGAAAATAAATACAGGAAAATCTTATACCTCAAAGATGTTGTACTGAATGTATCCAAAACTGCCATGCCACTAAGTTACAGCAATTGACCATCTAACAACAGGAAGAGCTTAAATGACAGCTGCTTTACCTAAATGATAAATATATATATACACTTATGGATTCACACACAGATACAGATTAGCATACTAAACAATTCAAATAGTCTCATCTGACTGAATGTTCTGTGGTAAGAAGGTATTTCCAGAAACTATGTAGGAACAGCCATGGTCCTAATATATGTGAACAAGGTGGGGAAAAAAAATCCCTGGAACTTTTGCAAAGGTATTGTTCCCTTATCCTGACCCCCAAGCCTCAAGTTCCTCTACTTTAGATCTTTCAAAAATTCTGAAGTAGAAAAATCTGGTCACAAATTAGACATTGTATGACATGTCTCCATGCAACATCAAGGTCAGATCAGGTCCGTATGTTTCTCAGGGTTACTAGTAACTGGTACAGCACCTTAAATAACATGACAATACAAATCACAAACAGGAATCATGAGAAAAATAAGCAACAGTACCTAGAAAATACAGTAAACTCTCCAAGTAATACCTTACACTTTCTAAATAATTTGCTGCCACTGTTCACAGGAACCTGCTACCAAGCAAGCTTTGTTGCTTTTGTCTATTCCTTGTTTTACATTTAACATTAGGGTATTTCTACTAGGTTGTCTGCTAAGAAACCCATACAAAGTCATCAACGCAACATTTTCTCCCCAACCCTATTTTAGTGTATTATTTATAACAGAAGTGGCACATGTAATCAGGCATCAGTAGAAGTAATGAGGATACTAGTTTTTTGCCCACTGTCTGCTGGCTAACATAGGGAAGGAGATCACAGAAAACTGGGTAGGTGCCTCTTAAAGATCTTAGACACCACCTGAGGTTGTTTCAGGTATATGAAAATCCTTACTCTTTGCTGAAGTATTTTAAAGAGATAGTTCTGAAATTTTGTTACTGTTTCTTCATAAAATTACCCCTGTGTTGAACAGCCTAAGAAATTAACTTCAATGAACAGGTCTCACAAAGCAAAGAAAAACCTCTAAAAACAAAGCCTGACAAAATTGCTGACCTGTTAGATATGACCAGTGTTTAATAAACCAACTGCAAAGTTAAGTCCAAGAGAGAGTGGCAGGTCAGAATTATGGATCAGTACTTAACAAAGCTTTTAAATTGGTGGTATTTTTAAAATTCATTTCATCAGTGATTGTAGTCCAACATTAGCCACAAATGCCGTCAGTAAATCAAGCAGTCTCTATCAGAGCAATAACCAATGCAGTCTGAATTTTATTACATTTTTGTCTGTATTAAAAACACTAAATTAACACCTTTAAAGTAGAAAAAAGGAGCCAGGGCAGAGCTGGAAACAATGAGATCATAAACACACACACACTCTCTCCTCAAACCACATTAGTCTTCCATTTGCTGCTCTGCATCGCAGAAGAACTTGAAAAGTTACTATTTCTGTTCTCATTTGTTCAAAGTCACCAAGCCAATGCTTTCCTAAACAATGAAAGTAGTTGTTTCTTTCTACAGACTACTCAGCACCTTGATTCAAGATGAATATAATTTTAAACTTACAAGTTCCATCTCTTCCTAAAACAGCCCAGACAGACCAAGATGATAGTGTCACTGTCATCTACTACTGTCTCTGCATGAAAGCTTACCACTTACGTCTGACCCTTGCATCCCACAGGCAAACTACAACAGTGAACTGTCCAAGTGTTCCTGGGCCATTTCAGTGACTTATGAAAAGCGCAATTTTAGCATGTATCTTTTCACAGGCAAAACAGATATAAGCATACACAGGGTTAACATTTTAACTTCCTTCTTCTGTGGTTCTATTTTTGAAAACTACTGTTAAATTACTGTACTTGGATTTTTTTGAAGTGCTACATTTTTACTAGAGATACAAAAAGGTACTGTTTCTCAACTGTTACTACCACCAAGTCACCTAAGGAAGCTAGACTGATCTTAAGTTACAACGGCCTTAGTTCAAAAGGAGACCTCCATACCTCTGTGACAGAACAGAAGATTACAACAAAGTTTATCAGTGAAGCAAGTTATTTCTGCAAAGGCAAATTAGATCACAAGGAATATATCCATAAATTACCAAACGTTGACACTGCCAGTCTCCACATCCAGGCATCTTTATTATTTCATTTTTTGTTGTGAGTATAGGTTTTGGGCACTGGTAAACAACACAGATACTTCACCAGAACAGAGATGCTACTCCTACACGGAGGAAAACCAACATATATTAAGTGTTTGTTCACAAACTGAAGACACTAATATCCTGGACTAATGACTGAAGAGGTTATATTTAAAGGAATAGATTCAACTGTTCTGGCAGCTACTTTAGACTAATTCATTAATGTTTGCTAATAAGTTACAAACAAAAGTCAGACGGGAGCTTAATCATATCAGCTCTTTTCTCAAACGTTTAGAAGGTAAACAGTATGTGCAGCTGGAATAATTGCATTAGGGTACAGAACAAGGTGCCCTCACCTTATGCATACTGAGCATTTCAGGTGCTCTGTCACAAAAAGGAGAACAAAACCTGGAAACAGAGACTGAGAATCAAAGCAATGGAAGTCTTCATGCATAGAAGAGATTAAGCAGGGCTTGGGGGGAAAAGAAAGTAACGTAAAGATTACAAATAAAAGTAAAATAATAATATGAAAATAATTTTCTGGCTTAAAGAAAAGCATACCAGGATGGAAGAGCGCACTTCTGTGGTGTTTCTGAATTTCTCAAGTATCACTCGATCATACAGCAAGCAATTCCATGTTGCTTCATACACAGCATGGCTCTTTCAGCATTACATCAAGTAACAAGGCATAGGTAATGCAAGAAGAATCATTTTGTATTCTTTCCCCTAAATATCTGCTTGGTGAGAATGCTGCAGACAGGAAAACAGGGATAAACCATATTGCTTTCAAAGTCAACTGCAATGGGACTCTCTGAGACTTAAATGCAAAGGCATTTACTTCAACAGGTTACCTGTGTTCTGCAAGTACTATTCAGTACTTCTGTACATGCTTAACTGTAGTTTTCAAACCAAGACGCACATTACCTTAAGTAATTTCCACCACTTTTCAGCATGGGCATCCTTACCTGACGTATCATGAATCATTTCAATCCCTTTTTCAAACTTTCTGTACAGCTTCACTGAACTGAAATCTCGTTTCCCTGACTGCCAGACAGGAAAAACACTTGCTAATTTTCGTAAATACTAATATTTGTGTAGTCTTTTTTATCTATAGAAGCCCAAGGCATCATGCATTTAGCTAAGTGCTGTAAAAGAGTCTATAAATACAGTATTTGTGGGATGCTGCTTGTGCTGTCCCTGTTTGTTGAACAGCAGACAGTTTCTAGTGTTCACAATCTGGTATTTGCATTAAATTCATTTACATTAAATGCATTAAATGTATTTTGAGACAACAAAATGAAACAGCACATTTCCAAACCTGCTCATAGTCTACAAGAGGATTTTTAAAACACCATGTTGAAACACATGCACAAGGAAACATAAAGACATTCTTCTTTACAGAAAACAGCGTGTTCCAGAATATTTCTGTATTTACTAATCTTCACTAAGTTAACAAATAGTCTCATTTCTGCTCATATAAGAACCAGCTAACATACATTATCATTAGAACCATCCACATTAGAGTGCAAAGTCTACATCACTACTTCTGTGCAATTACTCTATTAATTAAGTTAATGAGTCAAACACTGAGGTGTTCAAAATTGTACGGAGACTAAATAATGCCCACTGGGAACAGCAATCATGTAGTATGTGTCAGTCACGTTGCCAGTTCCTTTACCAGTCTGCCCTTACTCACATATGCTGAAGAATCACTGATAAGTAAAATACATATATATTTTCAGTTAGCATTTAAAGCTCTCCACTAATTGATGATGAGAGCTTTACCCTCTATTACAAAGTAACAAGAAGAAACAAGAAAACCAGTTTTGGTCTCAGCAGCTTGTCATTCATAAGTTTGAGAAAAGAAGGCATCAAACGTACGCAAAGATAATGCCAAGTCTCCCAATTGCACAGAAACAAAAATTACATCTGCCTTCACCATTATAAACATATACTTTGATATCTTTCTTATTTCATTCTACGAACTTTCCTAGTAGTTAAGATTCCTCCCAGCAACCAGGCTACCTCCACCAAAAATGGATCACTCTCATCTGAACTTGACAAAATACTTTCACAAGTTTCAAGGATCTCATTAATTTTTGAAAAGTAGCATGCACCTTTCTGCACAACAGACAAGAACCAACTTAACTGCATCAGAAATAATATACTAAACGTTCCCACTCACCTACCCTCAACAGTAATTTCAGGGAGAAAAAATGATAAAGCTGGATGAGTATTTTGTTCTCAAACATTATCTTTCTGTATCAAGACATGTAGTTTAGAGGCTAAAACACATAAGCTTGTCGCTGTAGCATTTTACATCAAGGATGATATGAACATTTTGAAGGACATTTCAGTGGATTTCCAAATAAAGCAAATCTATTAATTCTCAGTTTCTGGGTTACTGGTGGGCAAAACAGAAAGCAAGGCAGGGAAAAACACAGCATCCAACATTATTATGTCAAAAGTGAAACACTCTACTACACTGTACATCTATAAAAACAGATCATACAGCAAAACAACTGGCCTTTGATTAAGCCTAAGTTTCCCTGACAATGTAACAGGCTACTGTCATAGCAGGTGAAGAGAGGTTCTCCTTCCCCTTTACTCCACCCAGGTGTGACTACTCCTGGGAGTACTAGTGGGACTGTTTAGACTGGACAAGGCTGAGAGGCGCTCTTACTGATGTCTATAAGCATCTGAAGGGTTGATATTAGGAAGGGGCCAGTCTCTTTTCTGTGGTCCCATGCAATAGGGTATTGGTCTCTTCTCCCAAGTGAATAATGACACGAACAGAGGAAATAGTCTGAAGTTGCAGGAGGGGAGGTCTAGGTTAGATATTAAGAAGAAATTCTTTACTGAAAGAATTGGAAGAGACTGCCCAGCGACGTGGTTGAGTCACCATCCCTGGAGGTATTTAAGAAACATGTAGACACGTGGCAAAGACTGTAAGGGGTTTGTGTTTTATCTGGTTGAGTGTGCATGTGTCTGATCAGGGTTTTCGTTTTTGATGTTGTGTGTATGGTTGGACTCTGTGATCTGTGAGGTTCCTTTCACCAGGAATAGTCTGTGATTCTGAGTGTCAACAGGTACAAGATAGAGAACAGGAGGGGTTCCACCTCAACATTAGGAAAAACTTATTTACTGGGAATGTGATGGAGCACTGGAACAGGCTGCCTAGAGAGGTTGTTGAGTCTTCTTCAGAGATTTTCAAAATCTGCCTGGATGCATTCATGTGTGACCTGCCCTAGGAAATCCTGCTTTTGGCAGGGGCATTGGACCAGATGATCTCAAGAGGTAACTTCCAACCCCTGCCCGTTCTGTGATTCCGTGACACTGGCATGCCAACACTTACTGGGAATTACAAGTAAGCCAAAAACCTCATGATAAGACTAGAAAAAAAAAGATAGATTGTACACCTCATAACCAAAAAGGAAATAGATAAGGATTTAAGACTACAGCAAGTAAGCATTTATTTACTCTAAACAAAAAAATACTCCTTAAACGCATCTTCTCTTAAGTCTTCAAAACCTCTCTTTGCCAAATACCAGAGTAGTAGTTCCATAGCCACTTTCCCATAAACAAACCATGTCAAAATCAGCAATGTAGAAAAACTCAAAAGCATTCTTTAGAAGTCATGACAAATTTGCCTGGCAAATCACCTCCATATTTTAGTAATATTTACCTCATGTTCTTGGTTATCTTGTCCATCTTTGCCACTTTTCCCACTCTTCACGGATTTTGCAGGTTCCTTAAAAAAAAAAAAACAAAACAGTTTGAAGTCTAAATTATTTTTGAGATGACCTAGACACATTTTTCAAGAAATTTGGCAGTTTTTAGACACTCGAAGAATATTAAAATTAATGGGAAAAAAGTGACACTGCTTTACTGAAGGGCCTTAATGTGGAACTACCACTCTCTACAAAAAATAAACAAGCAGATGTCAACTAAACAGAAAAGGTATAGATGGACGAGGCACACAGTTTCTGGCTTCCACTCATGGCTAATTGCCTATTGCATAAAATAAATCACAATCCAGTTAACTCTCTGTGTAGAAATTTTAGAAGTTTCCTGTGAACATAACTTGTACAAGTCCCTTTCGTGGCTGCCAGACAAATCACTCCCTGGAGAGCCAAGAAAAACCGAGGCAAAGAAAAGTGGGCCCAAAGCTAGATCCTCTCCTATTGTTAGGAAGAGGAGGTGAGCAGATTTCGAGTGGCGATTAGTGCTTCATGAACGCTGATGGTGATCCCTGGCCTTCCTCCCCTCTTCGACTGCAGCAAAAGCCACGCAGCAACGAAACTGCCTGGGACGGGGACCGCGCAAGCAGCTGCAGGGACAGACACCCCCCTCCCCCCAGCCCTGCCATGCGCGCCGCCATGAAAAACACCCCTTTCTCCCCCCCACCAAAACACACGGGCCGGCCCCGAAGCAAGAAACACCTCCTCACCGCTCGCCCTTCCGGCTAGGCACAGCCGAACACTCGTTTCCCACCCCTCCTCCCGCACGCCTCCGCACGCCAAAGCCTCGGTCTCCCGCCACCGATTCCCGTCCCCCGGCTGCCCCCTGCTTCACCCCCCGGGGCCCGTCCAGGCGATTCCAGGACACCCCCCCACCCGAGCGGCAGCCCTCAAACTAGGCCCCATTGGGAGATGACCCCTCCTCAGCAGCCGGGTGCAGACAGGAGCCGGCAGGCAGCGGTGGGCGAAGAGAGCCTGGCTCTTCCTAGCAGCCCCACTCTGCCCCAGGTCCCTACGCCCCGCGGCCTCCGAGCCAAGCCTCCCCTCCCCCGGTCCCCATGACTCACTTTCTCTTTCTTGTTTTTATTCGGCATGGCCGCCAGCGCGGCCGACGAGGCGCAACCTCCCGGCGGCCCCGCTCCGCGCCCGCCCCGCGATGCCGCTCTGCCCCCCCCGGCGGCTTCAGCAGCAGCGGCGACAGCCTCGGCCCTCCCCCGTCTCCTTTCTCCTCCGTCCCCCACCCGCCACGAAGCGAGCAGCCACCTCCCCATTGGCTGCCCGAGTCACGTGAGCCGCAGGACGCGGAGCGTCACTCGGAAGGCGGTGCTCGCGATGGCTTCTCTTTGCCAGCTCTGCCCGTCGAGGAGAGGGCTGAGGCTTCCTGTTTTGCGCGGGCTGTAGGGACAGGCCCAGGGGTCTGGCCACGCCTCGGGATGGGTTCTGCAGGCGGCGTTGTCTTGGCCCTGCGCTCTGGTGGGTGGGCTGGGGAGACCCTGGCTACTCTTCCATCAGTTTTTTTGCCCCGGTGCAACCTTTCTCAAGCAGCGGCACCCGTTGGGAAGTGAGAGAGAGCTCCCTACAGCTCCTCGGGCCCACCCTCGAGTGAGGGGTCTGGGCCCCGCCGCTCTGGAGGCAGGGAAAGGTGAGACCGCTATGCGGGTCCGGGAACCTGTCACTGGAAGCGGCACTTGTGTAAAGAAGACAAAATAAAACGGTGTAGCGCGTATATGAAGCTTGCTGCCCCCCTCATACAAATCCTGCGTGCTCATGAGCAGTCTGAGGACTTAAGTGGATGCGTGCACTATGTGGGCAAGGAAGAGGTGAGCACTGTGTAGTTGCAGCCCGATACTACAGAATAGGTTTTATCTGTTGTTTGTTTATAAAAGCCTGGCTGCAGAACTTAATTGTTTCATGATGCCCATCAGTAACAGAGTTATTTAATTTTGTTTTTCAAACAAATCACTTTAATCCCACAAAGTCAGAATGCAAAAATCAGAACAGTCTTACTAGTCAAAACAAGAAAGGTGCACATACTTCACCTTGAAAATAAGAAAAGTGTGTTTCTCAAGCAGCCAGATTAAGCCCAAAATTACTGTTAGTTGAGGAACAAGCACAGGGAATATTAAAACTCATAATAATGCTAAGAAATAAACCATTTCAATTTAGGTTGGACATGTTTATTAAATTCTAGTTGTGTTGTACTACTAAAACAGAATAATTACAGCCAAATAAATACCAGTGTAAAAGTGAAACTGATCTTCCATCACCCAAACTGTATAAGCCAGTGTGAGCTAGCACCTGTACTTTCATTTTTAGGAACTGGTATTTCTAATAGCCACTCGTGTCTGATGCGATGGTATCTAGTGTCAGCTTGCATACGTTATATCGTAACACTTCACCTTTGCTGTGATGAAAGGACAAAGAAACTTCCTAGGCAGTGCAAAGAAGTACATTCCTGCTTGGGTCCTCTCTCTTAAGTGCTAGAAAACAAATTATGTCTGCCTCTCATCCTTCCAATAATCTCTGATTTGAGGACTTAAAATGAGGTGCAGTTATCACTACTGTGTTTCTTTTAAGAGCCAGTCATGATGAGTTACTAATAATAAATGAGACTTTTGACCAACAGAACAGCATGGATTTTGAACATCCTAGGAGACAGGGAAAGAAATCTACCTCCATCTGCAGTTTGAAGTTTGATGGGTTTATCAAATGGTTTGTACAGCTGAGGATAAATGGGAGTTTCCAGTTGTTAGGTTTCTGATTCATAGAAGCTTAAACCATTCTTAATTCCCAGCTGCTGTGTTCCTATCTCCCTCCTCTGCGCTGATGCTGGTATTGTGCAGTTCCTTAAACCAGTTCATAGAATTGATTAGGCTGAAAATTCTCCCCTCAAAGTGGCATGTTGTTTGGGTCTTTCTAATTTTGTTTTGCCTTGAACTGCCATACCACCACCTGCTTCTGTAAACACTAGCACTGGCTGAAGTAAGGGGGTGGAAGTATGTGATAGAGGCAGGATATGACCTCAGCAGCCTAGATTTAGATCTGTTTAAGCAGCTTAATGAGTTTCTCATTGGCTCTTGACCTCCTTTGTGCTTGCTAGTGCTCCTAGTTTTCCAAATAATGGAAAACCTTGTCTGTATTGTTGTTACCCCAGTATTTCTGAATACCAGCAGCAAATAGTGCCTCTACTTATTTTGTTGCTTTTTAGGAAATATTGAATTAGTAGATATCAAAATCAGAAGTTTTGAATACATGTTCAGAAGATGACACTGACTCAGTTAACATTTAGGAGGTTTTCTTTGTGGCCACAAATGTAGAAATTCTTGTGAAAACTTAACTCCCCCTCACCTCACTTGCTAGGGAGTCTCATTCACCAGTAACAGAAAGCAATTGTGTTTTGCAAGGCCCACTGTATTATGTGAAATAATCAGTGAGTGTTTTACAGGAAAAAATCTGGAGTGTTGTGTCCAGTTCTGGGCCCCTCAGTTCAAGAGGGATGTGGAGCTGCCAGAGGGAATACAGCATAGACCAATGAGGATGATGAAGGAAGTGGAACACCTCCCTTATGAGGAGAGGCTGAGGGAGCTGGGTCTCTTTAGCTTGGAG
>JAOXOE010032110.1:0-11339 GCA_028565055.1 Phoeniculus purpureus
TTCCCAGTGAGGGTGCCAGAGCCCTGGCAGGGGCTGCCCAGGGGGGTTGTGGAGTCTCCTTCTCTGGGGACGTTTCAAACCCCCCTGGCCATGTTCCTGTGCGACTGGATCTAGGGGATCCTGCTGTGGCCGGGGGATTGGGCTGGGTGATCTCTCGAGGTCCCTTCCAACCCCTGATGTTCTGTGGCTCTGTGACCTTCAGATCAGAGCTGACAGTGTGTGATTCACCAGGTGAGGAGGACCCCCAGACAACACCTGGTGGTGAAGCAGCCCCCCCTTCCCTGGGTCGCAGAGGGGTGGGTGAACACTGGTTTCCCTCCGAACGACGCTGTGGAGGGAGCAGCCTTATTTCGTGTGGCCGAAGCGACGAGGCTGGCCCTGCTCTGTGCTGGCACTGCGGTTCACGGGGCAGCCAGTGCTCCAGGACGGAAGTGCCCTCCGAAGCCCTGCGCTGAGCAGGCTCCCCGAGGCAGCTGGAGAGGGGCACGGGCAGGGGCCACGGTGCGCTCACTAGTAGCACGGCCCCGTTTCGGCAGCGGTGGCGGTGCCTCATGCAGGCAGAAAGGTCTCCTGGTCCTCGCTCCTGGCAGGTTTCTGTTTGTTCCCCGAGTTCATTCGCAGCTGCAGGTGGGCACCTGTGGCTACTGAAAACCTGGCACTGGTAGGGACCGACATTCAGCCCCGTGCAGCCCTATTCAAGGAATGGAGCTGCCCTCTGCGGCTCGGACACTCTCCGCTGCTGGGCCACGGCAGGGACTCGAGGGGCAAACGCGCCCAGAGGACACCGGGAGCCTTTCGACTGCTGGCGCTGAGCGCGAGCCTGAGCACAGTGACCCAGCAGCAGCTCCTGGGAGCAGCTCAACTGTTGAAAGGGTCAGCCCTGAAGATTGTGGGGCTCCAAAATAGACTCTAATCTCAGGCACCCCGCAACTTCCTCCGAGCTGATGCCTCCGTGGCTGCTCCTGTCAAGAGGCAGCAGAAGAGCCCGGGTTTGAGCAGGAACGCGTGAGGCGAGCTCGGTGCTGAGAGGCTGCAAGTGCAGCAGGGCCTCGCGAAGCGCCGAGGCCGACGGCTCGCGAGACCCGAGGGGCGCGATGCTGCTCCGGGCGAAGGGTTCCTGCAGCACCCCCACCTCCCGTTAGCCTCATTTTTGGGGCACAGAGGCACCTGCTCTCGCTAACGCGCTGTGAGCGGGTCGGGACGCGGGACCTCTGCCAGGACAGGGGACGGGCCCAGCTCCTCAGTGACCAGCAGAGCCTGGCAGTCAGTCACAGAGTCGCCCGTAATCCCGCAGCTGGATTTCCAGTCTGCAGTCTGCACCCCAACAGCTCCAACTCCCAGCTAAAGCAGAGCTGCTGCGGTCTGGGGCTTCTTAACGTGAAAAGGTCTCTCCGCTAACGCTTTTGAGGAAAGAGAAGTCACGCCCAGCCCAGGAGCCTTTTCTGTCCAAGAGAGCGGCCAGTCGCGCCCAGGCACACGGTGTGCTTGCCCACCGGGGACGCTCGAGGAGGAGAAGGACTGTTGGCATGGAGGAACGGCACCGCCTTGGGGGTGAGACCAGCGCACAACGCCCCGCGCGCTGTCCCGGCGCCTCGGGCTTCTCTCTCGGGGCGCTCGGCCCGCCAGACCTTGCTCTCCGCAGCCAGCGTCCCGCTGCGCTGTTTGGAGACTCCTCCTGGGAACAGCTGACCCCGTCCCGAGGCTGCGCGAGGGAGGACCGCAGGCGATCGCCTCCCTCGGGGAAGGATGCGGGTGAGAGCTGGGGGGCTCCCGCAGCCAGCGCGGCACGGGGCCGAGGCTCTCCAACACGCGGGGTGCCACCGTGATGAAAATGCCCCACGACGGCCCCTGTCAGGAGACCGCTGGGTGTGACACGGGCGATAAGGACGAGCGTGACGCTGACGGTGCGATGAGCTTCCGAGGGAAGGACTAAAATTAGTCGCCGCTCCTGCGTCTGCCGCGGCCCCCACTCCCGTGCGCCCCGGCAGCCCTGGGTTTCCTTCCCATACATGGGCTGCTCCCCGCAGCTCTCCGCTGCGATCCCAGGTGTCGCTGGAAAACGGAGACAGCATCTGACGGGCGAGGGGGCGAGCGGACCGCGGCCGCGCAGCACGACCGGCGTGACTCGGGGAGAGCCAGCAGGGAGAAGGAGGGAAGTCGCTGTGCGCGCAGAGGGCAGGGAGCTGCTTAGCCCGCGTCACACGGCCTCCTCCTGACCCAGGGGTGACACCCAAGCGCGCCTCGGCAGCTCCGCACGGGCAGCCGGCGGCACATCTGCATCGGCTGCCTGCAGGCAAGTGCCAAGGCTGGGGAGCCCCGCGGCGAGCGGGACTCAAGAAGCGCCGACGCCGCGGCGGGCACCTCCCGCTCCGCTCTCCTTCTCTCCTCGCTGGGGCGCGGGCAGGAGCCGTCGCTGTGCGCTTGCACCAGCGCAGCAGGGCCTCAGCCGCCGACCGCTGGCCTCGCAGCGGCACACAACGGCTGATAAGCAGAGGTTCTCGAGGCAGCGCGAAGCCTGAGCGACCACAACGGAAAGAAAATAGCTGGAAACAGCTGGACATCGTCTTCCTGTCGTGGCCTGTCAGTCACACACAGCAGGCTCGCAGTGAGCCCAGGGCCTCCCTTAGCTGCGAGGCCCAGCTCGACAGCCAGCAGGCACCTGGAAGAGCTGCCACCGTGCAGCGTGGCTGGGGTGGATCCGCAGTCAGGACCTGCCTAGCGGGCACCCCCGTAGGTGGCTCAGCCCTGCAGTCAGGGAACGATGCACCGCGATCCTTAGAGCCTCGTACGGGAAGGGCAGGTCCTTGCTGGCGCATCTGCTTCTGTGCCTCCCAGCACCTCACCTGCTTTTCCCTCTGCCAGGGGGACGTGAAAAACGCTCGAGTTCAGCTCAAGTCCTTCCCACAGCAGAAAGCTAAGGATTTGCTTCTATCAGTTGTGGGGCGAAGGAACCTCCAGGAATCCGCTGGTCTGTCTCTGCTCCCGTTGTCCTGGCGGAGCAGACGGAGGCTGTAACTAGCCTGTTAAAAGGTCACTTGAAAGGCACAGAGGTCACTCAGGCAGAGGACTCAAACCTGGGGAGACACAGCCGAACCCCAGTCCATCACCGTTTGAGCTCCCGGTGTGGAAGCGACCGTGCGGCAGCACGAACGACAACAGGGCTCCATAGCAGGAGCTGCGCTCCGCGCGGGCTCGACGGAGCCCTGCAGCAGAGGGGTCAAGAGGCAGTTTTGATTTTACATTTTTGGAATTCCTTCTCTCCTCATGCAGTCGTTCTGCAGGGCCTTGGTGTCCACGCGGGTGTCAACCTTCAGGCAGCTCCGTGCGGCTCCAGTGACACTGACAAAAGCAAGAGACGCTGTGGACGTCTGCAGAGCTGCTCCTCTCCCTGCCGGCTGCGTCCAAGTGGGCTGCCTGAGGAATCACAGAGCATTAAGGGTTGGAAGGGACCTCGAGAGATCACCCAGTCCCATCCCCCTGCCACAGCAGGATCCCCCGGATCCAGTCACACAGGAACAGCCCAGGAGGGTTTGAAACGTCTCCAGAGAAGGAGACTCCACAGCCCCCCGGGCAGCCCCTGCCAGGGCTCTGGCACCCTCGCTGGGAAGAAGGTCCTCCTCACACTGATGGGGAGCCTCTCTTCCAGTGGCAGGGCAGGGCACGGATAGACAGACTGCTGGCCCTCAGGTGCTGTTAGCGCCGTTAACGCTGCCCGTTGGCACTCACAGGACTCAGGATCCCCAAGATCCACGTTAGCTGAGACGTCTTAAGCAGCGTCCCGCACTGCTGAACTGCCTTGTAGTTACCTCCTTCACAGCTGCCTGACACCTGTAAGCTGGGCAGAAACGCTCCCCCGTGTGGAGGATCCCGCTCCTCTGGGAGCTCCTCGCCGTGGAATAACAAGAACCCCACGTTCAGGACTGTAGCTCAGGGGAACCTGCCGCGCTCCGGATCCCGCTGCACATCTCCCAGCTTCGCTCGGAGCCGCCTGGCAGACCGGGGTGTCCTGCGAAGCGCGGATGGCAGCTTATCTCATGGAGAGCGCGGAACAAGCCCCTCGCAGTCCCTGGTGTTAAAGGGCTCAGCTTATCGGGAACGAGTGGCAGAGTGCCCTGGCTCAGCTCTCGGTACGTTACACCCAAGGACATCGCTTCGTGCGCTGCTGTCAAACACCTTCCCGCGTGCTCAGGGTAAACTTCTCGATCGGGGAGCCACCTCGGGCGAAAACAGCCCCCGCGCTCTGTCCCCGGGCATGGAAAAGGCTACGGGCGGCTGCTGCCGGCTCGAGCCTAACGCCCTTCTCTCTCCATCAAAACACACCTTTAGACGCTCGGCGCTTCTTACGAGACCTCCTGCTCGGCGGAGAAAGGGGAAGGTGCCCAGCAGCGCCAGCGGCCGGCGCGGCGCGGGAAGGGTGGGC
Organism: Phoeniculus purpureus; assembly: GCA_028565055.1. NCBI lineage: Eukaryota > Metazoa > Chordata > Aves > Bucerotiformes > Phoeniculidae > Phoeniculus > Phoeniculus purpureus. The sequence continues at coordinate 4,421 of JAOXOE010032110.1, forward strand.
GTGCTGTGCCCTGGCCCTAACCTACCTGGGAAGGGCCAGGCAGAATCACAGACAGGAGCTACCGCTCTGGTCTGAGCTCTCCTGGCAGCCACCTGAGTTCCAAGGGTACTGCTGGGCCCCTCTCCTTTCTGCTGCCCTACACTATCCCAGCACCAGCAGCTGACAGCCCCAACAGGGGATGTTTCACGCTGCCTTTGCCTCTCCTGTCCTGCTTGCTGATGCGGGTGGAGGTCTCCGTCGTGTTCCACGCACACCCCGAGCAAAGGCAATAAAGGGAGCCCTACCAACCCGCTGAAGCCTGGCTGCCTCCGGCGGGACCGAGAGAAAGGGCAAAAGAAACCACGTGCGGCGCGGGGGAGCCGCTCAGGGCGGCGCGGGGGAGCCGCTCAGGGCAGCAGAGGACGCGGTCGAGACGAGCGCTAAGGACACCAGATCCTGCCCGCGAGGAGCGCAGAGCTGGCTGCCACGCTGCAGCCCGACTGCCGGCCCCCAAGGAACCTCCCCAAAGCAAACAAGCAGCTGTGACGGGCGACGGCTCTCACGAGCCGAAAGCGCAGAGCTCCTCAAGCAGGGTCTGGGTTTGGCCGGGGCAGAGAGATGAGGCTGGTTCCTCCTGTCTCGGTGCCACAAGGTAGTGGTGAGAGCGAGCAGAGAGCGCGGCAGGGCTAGGACTTCCCTCCGCACCTGTCGCACCGGTCGGGGGCCGTCGCTGCCCCTCTCCCGGAAGGTAGAAGGTTTGGGTCGTTCACGTCGTGCACCTCTGCTCCCCACACCTGTGGGCACTCGGAACCCCCCTCAGTAAGCTCAGGCCAGGCAACAGCCCGTACGGACCCGGGGGAAAAGTGACCGCCAAGGGGTCGGGAACGAGGCCGGGGGGGCCACAATCACAGGCGGAAACAAAGTCCCGCTGGTTTGGAATCCCGACGGAAGAAACCGCAGGCCTGTGCTTCCTGGGAAAGAGGGCTCAGGTTAAGAGGGATTAATTTAATCTCGGCTCTGAGCTACGGCCCGTGGCGGCGGATCAGCCTTGCGGCCAGCCCAGCGCCAGCGAGATCTCAGCAGCCCTGGATCCAAACTGCGCCGAGACACAACTGCCCGGGGTGCCGGCACCACTGGCCATCTAGTGGCCAAAGAAGTCACCCTCCGCTCTTAGCTCTCGACCTGGGGGGCTGTGGAGTCTCCTTCGCTGGGGACATTTCAAACCCGCCTGGCCACGTCCCCGTGCAACTGGATCGAGGGGATCCTGCTGTGGCAGGGGATGGGACTGGATGGTCTTTCGAGGTCCCTTCCAATCCCTGATGTGCTGTGATGCTGTGAATTAGCACAAGCGTTGCCCTTTGGCTAATAGTCCTGTGGGCTTTGGGAGGTGGTGGTGGAAGGTGTTCAGTGGTGAAAAGACCTTGGGTTCATGTGCAGCACAGGTGATGAGAGAGACCAGGTGCCCTTGGCAGTGAGGAACCCCAGAGGCTTCCTGCCTGGTGATGCATCCGAGGACGGAGAATGGTTACTGGCTGCGGAGCCGGAGATGCGACTGGAACGCGTGCTAATTCTGCGCCCCCCGAGTGCCCGACGCACCTGAGCTGCCGGTCAGCGCACGCACGATGACGTCCTCGCCTGCATTCCGGGCACGTCTTTAGACACCTTTTCGCACTGCTCTGAAAAGCCGGGAGCAAAGAATCGGCGTCAGCCGGTACCCCAGCCCGGGACAAACGCTGTCTGAGCTGACAAGCGCTGCCAGTGGCGCGCGTCCGCTGAGGCACGCACCCAGGGGGCTCTGTTCCACGATAAACAAAGCCCCAGCTTCTCCAGCAGCAGCCTAGCTGAGAGGGGGCCGGTTGGTGATCAGCCCCCTGTAGCTGGCGCTGGCAAGGCCACACCTTGACCCCTGGGCTCAGTCCCAGGCCACCGAACACCGGTGTGTCCAGAGAAGGCCAAGGCAGGCTCGAGGAGGGCCTGGAGCACAAGTCCTGAGAGAGCCAGCCAAGGGAACTGGGGGGTTTCAGCCTGCAGGAAAGGAGACCAAGCAGAGACCTTATCACTCTCTACAACTACCTGAAAGGAGGTTGGAGCAAGCAGGGAGTCAGTCTCTTCTCCCAGGCAACAAGTCACAGGACCAGAGGAAACAGCTGCAGGCTGCACCAGGGGAGTTTTATGCTGGGTATCAGGAAGAATCTTTTCACTGAAAAGGTCTTTGGATGTTAGAACAGCTGCCCAGGCCAGCGATGGAGCCCCTGATCACTTTCATGGCCTCCTCTGGACCCGCTCCATCAGGTTCCTGTACTGAGGGCTCCAGGTAAGGTGGACGCAGGACTCCAGGTGAGGTCCCACCAGGGCGGAGTAGAGGGGCAGAATCCCCTCTCCAGATCTGCTGGCCACACTTCTTTTGATGCAGCCCAGGATGCGGTTGGCCTTCTGGGCTGCAAGCGCAAACTGTCTGCTCCTGTCCAGCTTCTCACCCAGCAGCACCTCAAGTCCCTTTCCTCAGGGCTGCTCTCTATCACCTCCTGCCCCAGCCTGAACTGACAGTGAGGATGGTTTCCACCCAGGGACAGGACTCTGAGCTTGGACTCGTTGAACCTCCTGCGGTTCACCTGGGGCACCTCTCCAGCTTGTCCCAGTCCTTCTGGATGACCTCCAGTCCCTCCACCTTGTTGACAGCACCACTCAGCTTGGTGTCACCTGCAGCCCTCCTGGTGGTGCGCTCAGTCCCACTGATAAAAGCACTGACCAGCACAGCTCCCAGTGCGGATCCCTGAGAGACACCACTCGTCACTGCTGTCCAGCTGGACCTCAAGCCTTTGATCACTACCCTCTGTTTTCCATCATCCACCAAATCCTTATCCTCTGAACAGGTCATGGCCAAGTTTTTCCCTCATGTCCAACCTAAACCTCCCCTGGAGCAGCCTGAGGCCGTTTCCTCTGCTCCTGTCCCTTGTTCCTTGGGACAAGAGACCGACCCCCAGCTCTCTGCACCCTCCTGTCAGGCAGCTGCAGCCAGCAGCAAGGTCTCCCCTCAGCTCCTTCTCTCCAGCCTGAGCAGCCCCAGCTCCCTCAGCTGCTCCTCACAGGGTTTGTTCTCCAGAATCTTCCCCAGCAATGTTGCCCTTCTCTGGACCTGCTCCAGCCCCTCAATGTCCTTCTTGCATTGAGGTGCCCAAGACTGACCCCAGTACTCAAAGTGGGGCCTCACCAGTGCCCAGAACAGGGGACAATCCCTTTTCTCATCCTGGTGGCAACTATTACTGGTAAAAGCCAGCACACCACTGGCCTCCTTGGCCACCTGAGCACGTTGCTGGCTCACATTTAGCTGACAATCAGACAACAGCCCTAGGTCTCCTTCTGCCTTCATCTCTCCATTCATCTGTTCCCTGCCTTCCTCCAGTGATGTTCCCTAAGGGGAGCTGGCTGGTGCTGACACCAGAGGGAAGTTCTCCACTTGAAGAAAGCTCTTGTGTCACTCTCCCGCCACTGGCATGGAGTGTGTACCAACGCCCAGGCTGTGCCACGGGCAGAGCACAGGGGAGCACCCAAAGGGAAACGTGGCTCCTCCTGTGGGTAAACTGGCAAACGCTACTTCACGGCCACTCTGCTTTTGGATGAAATAAGAAGACGAAGCATTTCAGTTATTGCATCAGCTTTATGTCATGGGACTGCTGCGCTCACAGCTTAGGACAGGCCAGGGGAGTTTTGCTCCAGCTGAAGGCCGTTGCCTCCATCACAACAGCACGCAGAGAAACAAGCCCTTTCCAAGCAGCAGCACCGTCAGGATCCGCTCTAATGGGCTTCCTCACAGATTCGGAGGCCAAAAATGCTCGGAATTCCTGCGCTGGCACAGGCCTGAACGTTCAGTGGCGCTGCAAGGAGCAAGAAAACGAAGACTTCATCAGTGACAAGACCTCTGTATCCAGCAGGGACAGATTCAGTCAGAGAACCTCACTCTGCCGTCCCCAGCTGCAGTCCTGCTCACGGCTCCAGTTGCCTCAGTGAACACTGGGTAAAACTGTCTGGTGGAACTGGAAGGAAGGAAGTGCCCGCCCGGCCTCCCTGCACCTCTGTGCCCGTCCTTTCCCACGACCTGCATACAGCAGGGCGACGTCCAGCAGATGCATCGCTGAGGCTCAGCTGCTACACGGGGGCTTCCTCTGGCACCAGGCCAACCAACTCTGGTGGCTTTGGGTCCCAGGAAAACCAGGGCTTTATCAGGTTTCCCCGAAGCACCCAGCGCCTCACGCTCTCAATCCTGCTTGGTCAGGTCCTCCTTCTCGCTGGAACAGGGCGGCTTGCTCCTGCCCCAAAGGTACCGCACGCACTGGCTCTGAAGGGCACAGAAGTGTCTGCACACAGTCACAGAAGCAGAGTCGTCACTTACGCTGAGTCTTCACGAGCTTGTAGAGAGGCAGCCCAGCGCAGAGCTGTTTAATGTGTTGACCGTAGAGAAACCAGTCTTTGATGCTCCCAAACAGGGAATGGCCAGACTGAAACTGCACCCACACGTTATTTGGAGAGTAGATTTCCTTCATAGTCTAAACAGAAAGTGTTGGACAGCATCAGTGACACAGCTTTGGTTTTCACTCTCCCAGAGATCCCCAAACCCCAGATCACCTTGTGTCGGGTCACATAAAGCAGCTTTTAGAGCACAGTATTTTAAATCTCTCCAGGAACAAAGCTAATTAGACACTAACTTTGCCGACGCAGCAACTGACAGTAGGTGCTAGGCTGTCATAAACCAGGTCAGAACTGAAGTTCATATCCAGGCAACGCTTCCGTTCACCTTTACGAAAGCGTTGCCTGGATAAAAACAGTCCAAGTCTGGTAGAAAGTAAACTGATTTCTGTAGAAAATAAACTGATTTCTACATTCTTCTCCACAAACACCACCATTTCAGGTCAGGATATCAGCACGACCGGGTAAAGGAGGGCATCATCAGCACGACAGGTAAAGGAGGAGAAGCCCTGTCGAAATCCTGCTGTGATTACCTCACAAGAACCAAACTGCAGCACTCCCATCACACCACACAACCCTCACCCAGGACAAGTCTCACTACACAGTCACCTTCCTCTCAAAAGCCAGGCGTCCGATCTCTTGCAGCTCGGGGATGTAGTCCTTGCTTATCTTCAGGATAAAGCAGGCCTTGCGTGCAAACAACCTCGTTGCAATATACCCCTGCGATTAGAAACCCCGCAGTTAGCTCACGACTGAGCAGCGGCTGCTGCTAGCGCCCGGTGGTTCTCTCTACTCTTGCAGACAATCGAGGGGGAACACAGCACGGCTGCACAGGCCACTACCGCGCAGTGACCCCGCACTGCCATCGCCACCTTCGGGGAGGGGGCGCAGCCTGCGCACGCTGACGCCGGCCTGTACGACCGGAGGTGTCTCCTGACAGGCTTCTGCTGCACCTGCTCTGCTGTGTGTGAGCGAGTGACAGCAGCCCCCTGTCAGTCAGAGCTCGTGGAGGTCCGTGACCTTCTCGCTCCCACCCCAGGTTCCATTACAAGCATTTGGAACTGCACCGTCGTAAGGGTGGCCTGAGGACACGGCCTCAGAGGAGAAACAGCGACGGCAGCACTGCGAGAGGCCGGTTCAGAGCAGCTCCGGGCAGGAGCGCACCACAAAACTCCGAGTTTAAGCATCCCGCAGAGGTTCTGGCTAAGCAGAGTTTCAGATTCGCTTACTTTCGAGTAGTCAAAAATGGTGTCGGAGGAGTACAGGCCAGAGCGGACATGGACGTCCACAATCTGCTTCTCACTGTGGATGGTCATAGTCCCGGTGACATAGTTACTGCCAGGCTGCTGCAGGACGAAGGTCTGTGGCAAAAGACACCAAACCATTACTCGTCAGCGGGCTCACGCCTTTAAAAGGTTCAGTCCAAACAGGTGAAACGAATGAGGGTGACGGCTGTGTGTGAACACTAAATCCCCTAACAGCCCTCCAGCGGCCTCCAGAGGCTCTTGAGGGGGAGATTAACTAGCAAGAGGTGTCAGGGTGAGAAAGGAGGGGACAGGCCCTCACTGCAGACTCCTGAAAACCAACATGGGGCGTCCCAGCCACTGTGTGTGGCAGCAGGGACAGGCAGGGGACCGCAACGCTCCCTAAATTTCAGCTTGATTTAAGGGGACTTACGTGCCCCAACCCTCCTGTAGCTGTGCACCTGCGCAGAGCTATCTCTCTGGCTGACTGTCTCCTTTGGCAACTGGTTTTCTTCTCCCTGTACCTGGCCACAACTGTCTCGTTAGGTCCTTCTGCACTTTTCTTCCTCTTATAAGTCACCCCCTGCCCAGGGAGCAAACGTATTTTAAATGAGAACACACACCAGGGCTTTATCAGCCTACTCACCTGCAGGGCAGAAGTCTGAGCCCAAAGGACCCCCAGCAAAACGGTAACCGCAGCCTGTAAAAGGAAAGAACGTTCTCACTCGACAGAAACACCAGGCAGTGCCACAAGAAAACCCAGTTCATGAACTGGGGGAAGCAGCTGTAGCATCAGTCTGAAAAATCACCCACTTAATGCAGGTATTAGCTGGAAACTGGCCAACTCTTCAGTGCAAAATTCTTGCTATTAAACTCGCTTTTGCCTGTAACTGGAAGAGCACAGTGACACCTCAGCCGCTCCTTTCCTGTGTTTTTCAAAACACCCCCTCACCCTTTTACTTCTGTAGTTACCTGTACAACTGCATCACAGAATCACAGTGTTAGGGACGGGAAGGGACCTTGGAAGATCACCCAGTCCCATCCCCCTGCCACAGCAGGATCCCCGAGATCCAGTCATTGGGGATGGGAAGGGACCTCAAGAGATCACCCAGTCCCATCCCCCTGCCACAGCAGGATCCCCTAGATGCAGTCACACAGGTGGGTTTGAAATGTCTCCACAGAAGGAGACTCCACAACCCCCCTGGGCAGCCCCTGCCAGGGCTCTGGCACCC
>JAOXOE010032111.1:0-11339 GCA_028565055.1 Phoeniculus purpureus
TTCTCATATTGATGTGGAACCTCCTCTGTTCCAGCTTACACCCACTGCCCCTTGTCCTATCATTAGATGCCACTGAGCAGCACCCAGCTCCATCCTCCTGACACCCACCCTTCACATATTTATAAACATTAATAAGGTCACCCCTCAGTATCTCATCTCTACCCATTGTCACAGATACAGAACTGCTATTCAAGAACCACCTGCTCTGCTGATCTCTGTGCAACACTGAAAACATTTTACCCCCTATTTGGCAGGACTTGTATGAATTTAAAAGCTTCTAGAAATAAAAGTTTCATGAGACTTGTCTTTAATTATGCAGCACTGGTCTACAAGCCAGTTCAATGGATGCAAATAGTATTCCTCTGACTGTATCTAAAAGCTTGAGAGAAAATTAAAAGCATGAGCATAGGAGAGCAAGAACTTCTTAGTTTGGTTTCTTTTCGGAATCATCTGAATTTCAAGGCAATTTGGAAATCTTATTCTTATGCCTCAATACCAAGATGGAACATATAACCCGCTGCGGTACATACTTACCAACCATAGCCAGTCTCAGAAGGGCTAGGACATACTTGTTGTTAGCCAACCTCCAAAAAGGACCAATTATTAAAAACATTGGAGAAAAGAAGGCAACAGCAAAAACTTCCAGACCCGTGAGTGCCAGCGTCTGAAGTGGAAAGTAGTAGATTATCGGTGGCAGTGCATGGTAAAGAGACCAAGAAATGTAGCCTATACAAAGAGAAAAAAAGGACTAATCTCAACAACATCGTTTCCTGGAGAGTAAAACACAAGGTTTTACAGTTCCAATTGTAGAGCATCAAATTCCAGTAACAATAGCCACTTTCTGGGAAGAAGTATTTGCTCTTTCCAGTTACAAGAACCACATTTTATAAGCAAATAGAACAATTACAACAGCTCTTCCCCCACCTAGACAGCAGATCCTACTCTGATCTTCAGTGACCAAGTGCCCAGTCTAGAAGAGGATGAACGTTTTGAGGAATGATGCTGGCAGCACAAGCAGTCCGCTCTCTCAGGGCTTCTCCAAGACAGATCTCGATGCATTATCCCAGTGAATGGGAGCACTGCATCCACTCAAGATCCCTGATCCAGGCACACCTTGCTGAGTGAGGATTTCCTGGACATGGTTTTCCATACATTCTGCAGGAGCTGCATCAAGCACCCAGTGCTGGGGGTGCAGGGCCTGGGGACGGCCCCCAGTGCCCTGCCTTGCTCAGAGCACCACACTGCTCACTGCACAGCACTGCACTGCTCACACGGTGCTGTGAGCATGCAGCAAAACACAGAATCCCAGACTGGGTTCGGTTGGAAGGGACCTCAGGGACCAGCCAGAGCCAAGCCCCTGCCCTCTCCCCAGACCAGGTTGCCCAGAGCCTTTCAACACTTGCCGGGATGAAGGGGCAGCCACAACCTCCCCGGGCAAGGTGTTGCAGTGCCTCAGCACTCTCACAGGGGGTATTTCTGCCTCAGATCTCATATAAATCTTCCCTCTTTTGGCTTGAAACCATCTCCCTTGCGCTGTCACTAGAGTTTCTCATAAAAGTCCCTCTCTAGCTCTCCTGAAGCCCCGTCAGGGACTGGAAGGCTGCTCTAAGGTGGCTGCTCTCAGGTGCCCGCTGCCGGCTCCCCACTCCCCGCGGGCCGGTACCTACCCAGACAGCTCTCAGCGGCCAGGCCGCGCCACAGGGCGGACATCGCCCCTCTCTCCCCTGGGGCTTCGCCCGCCGCTGCCGCCCGCAGCCAGGACCCGAGCGCCCGGGAGCGCGCGCCGCCACCGCCCGACACGCCCTCGCGGAGCGCGCCCGGCACGCGGACACCGCGCGAAGCGGCGCCCCCTAGCGGAGGGTCTCTGCGTGTTTCGGCCGGCGGGGGAGCTCCCGACGCCCCGCGGCTGTGCGGGAGGCTGCCGCGAGATGGTGTGAGGTGGCTGCCAAGGGACACCCGGCATTTAGGACTAAAGCCTTCACTGACAGGGTCATCAGGAACTGGAACAGGCTGCCCGGGGAGGGGGTGGAGTCACCATCCCTGGAGGGGTTTAAAGGTGGAGTAGATCTGGAGCTTAGAGATCTGGTCTGGTGGTGAACTTGGTAGAGCAGGGTTATTGGTTGGGCTTGATGATTCCAAGGGTCTTTTCCAACCCAGATGATTTTGCGATTCTCGGATTTCCTCATGGAGTTCAGCTGGGATGTCTGGAGCCTACAAGGAATGGTGAGTTGATCTTGTCCCCACACTGCTGTGTGAGCGAAGGAGAGTTTGTTGGACAGTCACAGAGCAGAGAAACACAGAAACGTGAGGTTGGAAAAGACCTTTAAGATCATAGAGTCCATCCATTAACCTAACCAACCACTGAACCACGTTATAGAATCATAGAATCACACAATGTCTTGGGCTGGAAGGTTCTTTAAAGGTCATCTAGTACAACACCACTACAACAAGCAGGGACATCTCTAACAGATTGCCCAGAGCCCCATCCAGCCTGACCTTGACTGTCTCCAGGGATGGAGCATCCACCACCCCTCTGGGCAACCTGTTACAGTGATCCACCACCCTCGGATTAAAGAGTTTTTCTCTAACATCCAATCTAAATCTCCCCTGCTCTGGTTTAAAACCATTGCCCCTCATCCTGTCACTGCACACCCTTGTGAACAGCCACTCGCCAGCTTTTCAGTCTTTCAGTACCTGAAGGGACTACAGTTGTAAGGTCTGTCCAGAGCCTTCTCCGGTCTGAACAGCCCAACTCTCTCAGCTTGTCCTCCAGGATGGTACTCCAGCCCTTTGATCATTTTCATGGCCTCCTCTGAACCTGCTCCAACAGTTTCACATCCTTCTTGTTCTGCAGGCTACAGAGCTGGATGCAGGACTCCAGGTGAAGTATCACCAGGGCAGAGAGGCAGTATCACATCTCTGGATCTGCTGGCCACATCATGGATGTGCTGTCCATAAGACACAGACCTGCACAGCTCTTAAACACATCCAGGGATGGCGATTCAAACATTTCAAAACAACTTTGCAATACTTTTCATCATTATAGTACTTTGCTTCACAGTTCAGACTTGGAGTTCCAGTAAAACTAGACAGGACTGGAATAGCGAGCCTGATGTGCTTGCATGGCTTTGAGTAAGTTCATACTGCAGTGAAAATAGAACGCTTCCTGGAAAATTTAGCCACTGCATTGTGAATTCAGAGATCCTCAGTAGCTACCAAGTCTAGTTTCAAATTCAACAAAGTCACATTCTAGTTGTCTCCAAAGAGCTGACAAACTGTCTATGCATCAAAGCACAAGAGACAGGAGTTTTCAGGTGTAGTGTGTTTTGCAATGGAAACAGACATGTCTTAAATCAAAAAATCAATGTTTACAAGCATGTACATGTAGGAATGCCTCTCACTCTGGATTTTAATTCTTGGAGAGCTGCGTGCATTGCTGATGAAAAATAAAGCAGTAGCATTTGAGCCTCCCTGCTCAGGGAAGATACAGGATGCAGCCCACTGTGATTCAGGAGAGCTCAAAGAGCCCTCATTTTAGTTCACTATTTGTAGGGTTTGAGACAACTGATGTTTGTCAGGTACTTTTCCCTTACAGTTTAACTTGAGTGTTGTAGCATTTTGATTTGCACACATGCAGACCTTGTTGGACCTTGAGGTTCTGGCATTTCCCTTTTAGATCACAACCAAGAATAGTTGAGGATGTCCCTGCTCACTGCAGGGAGATTAAACTAGATGACCTTTGGAAGTCACTTCCAACCCAGGCAACTCTATGATTCTATAATATTTGCTTGACCTAAGGCAGATGTAAACATCACCTGAATCTAACAGAAAATGAACGGCAGTCCCACAGTTATACTGGTATTGACAGGGCAGCAAGCTTCTCTAATGCTAGTGATTGCAACAAATGTGGGTTCCAACTGTAATATGGGCAGGTTTCGAAACCCCAAATAGCCACATGAGATTTAAAAGAGCTGGGAGATGTCCTCACATTTTGGTCAGCAGAGCTGTGATTAAGAAGCAGAAGAAAGTGTCAGAGAAACAGAGGGGAAAAAACTGTAGAAGTATGAACTCAGATTAAGAAAGGGACTCTGGAAAAAGCCGGGGTGGTTGAATTTACAGTTAGGCACATCACACAGTTGTGGTGGAAACACAAAGACTTACAGGTTGTTGGATCTGCTCTGTTTGCATTCCTGGAGGTTCTTTTCCAGCCTCAATAATTTTGTGATTCCATATAGTCAAGTCTGATCACTGGATCTGAGCACCCATAGCGCCACTGAATTCAGCTCACATTGCAGGTCTTTACTGTAGGAAAGAAATTATACACACAGAGAAACATCTGGTAATTTTACTGCTTTCTTCGCTCCAAGAAGTGAAAATCCTGAAAGGACAGTCTTTTCTCAGTGGTGCCCAGCAACAGGGCAAGAGGTAATGGACACAAACTGGAACACAGGGAAGTGCCATCTAAACATGAGTAGGAACTTCTTTACTGAGGGTGGCAGAGCACTGCAACAGGCTGCCCACAGAGGCTGTGGAGTCTCCTTCTCTTGGAGACATTCAGATCCACCTGGATGCAGCACTGCACAGCCTTTTTTAGGTGATCCTATCCTAGCAGGAGGCATCAGACCAGATGATCCCCAGAGGTTCCTTCCAACCCCTAGAATTCTTTGATTCTGTACTAATTGTCAGCCATTCATTTCTGCTAGAAGGTAGGGCAGACCAAGTGTAAAACAGAAGCAAGTGCATCCAAGTCCATATTGGACTAGATGATATTTCAAGGTCCCTTCCAATCCCTAACGATTCTACGATGTAGGAAACTCTGATATGATCTCTCACACATAGTGAGTGCAGTTTAATGTTTTACTCAGAAGTCTGTTTTCTGTTTCCTGCTGTGATGTTTGCTGTCTTTTCATTCACCCTTAACCGCTACTCCCACCAGCAGGAGAACAAAGCCCCACAGTAAAATTCCCGTGCGGTTCTCTGTGCTCTAAATGGTTTTTATTACTGATTAATTTTTGTAACCACACTCTAGGTGCACTCCAGGTCTGGGTTTCTCAGGGAATCGTTAAGCACTCACCAGTCCTTGTGATTTTCTATTGATCAAAGAAACCATAGTTAGCACACTTCGTCCGAGTTCCTCCTCCTGCCGTGTGCTAGGAGCACACACAGGGTGTTTCTGTCAGAGAACACACAATGGGAAAGGTTTGCCTTTGGTGAATGTGGTGAACCTCAGGACTTTGGCAACCCTGCAGTGTTTTCAGGTGTCTGCCAAGCAGAGCCTGTAAACCTTCCCTAGGTTTGTGAAGTCTCAGCTGCTTGACCTCTCTCTACTCCAATAGTACAAAATTCCTCAGCCAAGGAATCCTCTGCCAATTCCTTATTGACGAGGATTTACTTCTGGTTTTGGTATCTCTTGTTTTAGTCTTTGAAGTGCAAGGTTAGTTTTGTTCTGGGAAGGTGTCCTGCTTTAAGGGTTAAAGGTGGAACCCTCCCAGAGTAGATTCTTTTTAATAGGAGAATTTTAGAATAAGAAAGATCAGGCAACTGAAATAAAATGCTGTAACTTTAATGGAGGAAAATAAGGATGATGAGAGGAAAGTGGGTACAAGAGGAGTAAGAAATAGTGTACAAAAAAACCCCAATACAACCAGATCTAAGGCCTGGAGGGCTGCCAGGACAGCAGCATTGGAAAAGCACCTTGGGGAGAGAACCAGCATGGCAGGCACAAAGGGGCACCACCCTGCGGTGACTGGGTTGCAGTCCTGGAGCAGAATTCAGAGGAAAAACTAAAGCCAAAATGGAGTCAGGGTTCTCAGGCAGCAAGGGCAAAATGCAGAGCCAAAAAGGAAATGTGCAGACCGCATCAGAATGGCATCTGGCCTTCCCCTCTCCACCCCTTCTTTTTCCCAGCACCCCTCTTTGCGCTCTCACCTTCCGCACAGCATCCATGTTCCCTCAAAACCTTCTCCCCAGCAACCTCCCCACTTGCCCACCAGCGCCACTGCCAAACCACTCAGGGTGGAACAAGAGGGGAAATGGGAGGGAAATACATCAATAAATGCCAACCCAACACAGAAGGGCAAGGATCTCTCTTTTGGTTTTTAGGGACTGATCATATATCACCACCACCATACTCCCAGTTGTCCATAAAGCTGACTGTGCCCAAGAAACTGACTGAGGCAACAGCCAGAGAAACCGAGTTTTGTCAGAGATCTGCAGAGCTGAGGAGGCAGGGTGGGGAGCCAGAGCCTGCAGTCCTGACTTGATTTCTTGACTATCTTCTCTCCCCATCCCCTTTTCCTCTCTTCTAGGCTCTGAGTTGGGCATCTGGTAACTTCAAGGATTTCTGTGCCTTCTGAGTTTAGAATCCGATAATTTCAGTAAACTTTTACTTTCATGTGGACCTAAGGTGTAAATCTCCTTAACTGAATCACAAAGGAATCCATGAAACTGAGTCACTCCCTTCTCTTAAGATTGGGATGTTTCATTTAGCCTTGAAGACCATCGAGTTCAACAATTAACCTAACTGCAGCAAGCCCACTGCTAAAGCATGTCCTTCAGATTCACTTAGATAAGCATCACAGTGTAAAAATCCAAGCAAATAAGCAATGCTTTTCATTTCAAAATGGCCAAAACAGAATTTATCACTTCTTTTTAAAGAACAAGTTCTTTTTGAGCATCCCATTAGTATTTTCCATCTGTAGGATACCTCCACCCAGCGCTGTATGTTACGTGCCGTTAGGTGAATCATAAAACTGTTGGTGTTGGAAGGGAACCTAAGAGATGCTCAGGTCCAACCCCCTGCCAAAGCAGGGCTGCCCAAAGCGCAGTGCACAGGGCTGCAGCCAGGCAGGATTTGAGTGTCTTCAGAGAAGGAGACTCCACAACCTCTCTGGGCAGCCTGTGCTAGGGCTTTGGGAGTCCCATGGGAGTGGTTTCTCCTTATTTCTAAATGAAACTTCTTGTGTTCCAGCTTGTGCCCACTGCTCCTTGTCCTGTCCCTGGGCACAACTGGAAACAGTCTGGCACTGCCCTCCCTACAGCCACCCTGCAGATACTTGCAGGCGTGGGTCAGCTCTCTTCTCAGTCTTCTCCAGGCTAAACAGTCCTAGCCATCTCAACCTTTCCCACAAGAGAGATGCTCTAGGCCCTCAGTCACCTTCACTGCCCTCCGCGGGCCTCTCTCTACTAGTTCCCTGTCTCAGTTGACTCTCTGACTGTTCTTTAACAAAAACCATCGCCAACACGCAGCCTTTGGGGAAACACGAGAACGAAGAGGGGCGGTTATTACCGTGCTCACAGGTCTTCACGCGGCTGGCGGGGCCGAGGAGCCAAGGGCTGAGGGGGAAGGTCTCCCCACGGGGTCTCCCGCCCAGGCCGCCCCGCCTGTCGCTGCGGCTGGCGGCCAGGAGATGGCGGCAGAGCGCAGCAGCTGGTGGCCGCCCCTGCCCGGGCGGCGGCCGAGGTTGAAGCGAAGCGGGGCCTGTGGCGCTGCAGCCGGAAATCCCCGACAGCTCCTTCGGGGCGGGGCCGGGCCGGGCCACCTCGCCTGGTTCCCGCAGCCACCGTCGTGCTTCGTGCCTGCGGGGCACAGGGCGGCTTCTCTTGGAATCTGCCCCCTGCACCGCGCCCTCGCCCCTTCCTCCAGCGCCGAGGAGGTGTCGCGGAGGTGGGCCGGGCCGGGCCGGGTGTGAAGGGCCCTCTGCCGAGGCTTGCCCGGAGCCTGATAGCGGCCGCTGCTCCCCGCTAGGAAACCCGGAGCTGCGGCGTTTTGCTCGTCCCCAGCCGCGTCCTTGGAGCGAGCACAGAGCCAGGCCCCGTTGTGCCCAGGGCCAGCTGTCGGCCGAGCAGGTGCCGCGGAGGCTGGACAGGCCCGGCCACTGGCCCGCTTCGTGCTCTCCACCCAGCTGTTGGTAGCCAGCTTTTCAGCGGCAGACCCAGTGCAGCTGCTGTGCTGAGTCTCCTTCGAAGTAGGAGTCTAGGCTTAAAGAGAGACACGTGAGAAGCATCCTGGTGAGTCTTCTCTTGCTCGCAACGAGCACTCCTTGAAGGGTCTGTCTGAAGTCCCCATGGGTTCTCTCAGTGACCGTTGTCCTTTGGTGGCACCTGCTGTAGTGCTTTAAAAGCTGAGTAGAATCTGTAAGTTTAATTTTGTAAGTTTAAGTTGGAGATTTAGAAGTTGAAAAGTGTCTGTTCCCCCCCAACTCCTCCCTCTTCTCCTCCTTCGGTGACTTCTGCCTTCTTCACTTCTCTCCACCTTGAACTGTTTGGAGATGCATCTCTGCTGCTGAGAGGAAATGTTATTGCTTCTAAAAATGTTATCACTCCTCAAATTTTTCTGCCAGAAGAAGCAGGGAGGTGACCATTCCCCTCCACTCAGCTTTGGTGGGGCCACACCTTGAGTCCTGTATCTGGTTTTGGGCCCCTCACTACAAGAGAGATGTTGAAGGGCTGGAGAGGCTCTCCAAATTGAGTCAGTTGTTTCACTGCCTGGAGACTCACAAGGGTTTTGTCAAACCCTCCCTTTGTGTCTGATGCTTTAGGTGGGAGCTCTTGTTGAAATACAGTTGGGGTCTCTAACTCACTAATGGCAACACAGGTGGGGTGCCTGGGGATCCAGACAAGGACCCATAACATACTACTGCTACTGCACAACACCTGCATAGGACAAGAGTATATCTGCTGCAGGTCACAGTCAACTGCATGTACCAGTTAACACGTGCAATTGTAGCTCCCACCTTCTCCCCTAAGAAGTCTTAGAATTGCGTGGTCACCATTCCTATTTGGAAGCAGGGAGTCTTATTGCAAACAGAGTATATGGAATTGGCAATTCTCACATCTCTAAAACTTGTCTGTCTTCTTTATCAACCAGTTCAAAGAATCAAAACCATGAGCTATTTCAGGGTACTTACATTAACCTTTTCTTCTGTAAATGATCCAGAGCAGTTCCTGTAGAATAGGAAGGCTTTTTTTGATCTTGGAGTTGTGCACACCAGACCAATTTAATCTTGCACTGTACAGGTATTTCCATTAAACTGAAGAGTTGCATCAGTGGGGAATTCTCCCCAAGGCAGCTAAAAGAATAAACTGTTGTGCTAACAATTACGTAGTTAAGTCGAGAAAATAGCTCTAAGTGTCTCAGTAAAAATAAGCAAGAAAGTGATGTTTCTTCAATAGGTGAATGCAAATAAGGGGGTTTTGGGGATAACAGTTATCTTACCAAGACACAATGACCAAAAATACCAGGTCTCTTTCACATTCCTGTGGGGGTATAGCAGTACTGTTGTGTGGGTCCTTATCTGGATCCCCACGTGCCACACCTGGATCACCACTAACATCGTGGATTAGAGACTCCCGACTGTATGTCATCCAAGAGCTCCCATCTAAAGTATCAAACACAAAGGGAGGGTTTGACAAAACCAGTGACAAATCTGCAGACAGTGAAACCACTGGCTCAATTTGGAGAAGAAAGGCCACCAGACATTTAATTCACTCCCCCCACCACATATCAGAGAAAACCCCTACAAGATACAGGCTCAGACATAAGGAGTTCTGTCACATGCTCCTGCACTGCACTGAGATAGGAAATGTCCAAAGCATCCATTTGTAGATAGCTCTTGCTTATCTCTCAAATCACCACAGTCGTCCAACTTCTGTCTTGATCCTGATTAATCTTCAGAATTCAGAATTCTCAGTCTGTCCAGGTCCAGGTGAATCTTCCCACTCACCATAAATTTTCTTCAGCTTGAGGAGCAATAACCTTTCTCCGCAGCAGCAACATGTCTCCAAACAGTTCAAGATGGAGAGAAGTGAAGAAGAAGGCAGAAGTCACTGAAGAGGGGACAAAAGGAGGGGAGGGGGAGCAGCCACATTTTGACTTTTTAAAGCCAAAGCTTTCGGCAGAAAGCACACAAATTAGACTGACAGATTCAAGTGTAGCAGTTCTTCAGAGAGGAGGCAGTACGTGTGCTAAATACTAATAATTTGATTAAATAACATTTTGATGATCTCAGTGCTGCCTTGTTGCTTTGTTCTTGCCGGCAGAGCTTTCAGCTTTTGTCTCAAGTGGGAGAGGTACCAGGAAGCTGCTTGAAGGGCTGCACATTTTTGGCATTCTCCATTATGTTGAAGCAGAAGCATAGCTGAGTAACTTCTAATGCTGGAGAAATGTATGATTAAGACAATAGAGGATCTAATGGCAAGCAGCCAGTTTTATTTCCTAATTTATACTCATATTTGTTTTCATGTTGCTTCTTTTCTCCAGTGACTCATGAGAACATGTTGTGGCAGTTAGAAACCTTATCAGTCTGTCAGTAGCATTTCCCAGTGATGCTTTTTATGCCACTGTCTGCGCAGGTAGACTTCCTGAGCAGATAAGAACATTTTGTGCCTCTGAGTGATGTAAACCACTTTAAAGTGTTCTGTATTTTTTTCTTCTATCTCCTTTTTTGCATGAAGTGATGAGAGGCTGGTGGAAAATGAAATTGTCATTGAGGCAGACAATGAAGAACTCTGGGCTTTCCCAATGAGGAGAGCAGTAAAGCTGGTGAAGGGACCAGAGGGATGGTCTTATGAGGAGAGGCTGAGGGAGCTGGGATTGTTTAACCTGGAGAAGGCTCAGTGGGGATCTTCTCCCTCTCTACAACTACCTGAAGAGAAGTTGCAGTCAGGTGGGAGTTGGGCTCTTCTCCCAGGCAGCTAGCAACAGGATGAGAGGGCAGAGCCTGAAGCTGCACCAGGGGAGGGTTAGGTTGGATGTTAGGAAGCCCTTCCTCGTGGAAAGGGTGATCAGACAGCAGAATGGACTGCCCAGGGCAGTGGTGGAGTCTCCATCGCTGGAGGTGTTTAAGGACAGACTGGCTGTGGCACTTAGTGCCCTGGTCTAGCTGATGTGGTGATGTTAGGTTCTAGGCTGGGCTTGATGATCTTACAGGTCTTTTCCAGCCTCAGTAATTCTGTGTGATTGCATGATTCTGTGCCGGACTCACAGACCCTCTAAGCTGTATTGTTTAGACAGTTTTCAGGGGTGACTAGACAATAGAATGCACTGCCCAGGGCAGTGGTAGAGTCCCCATCCCTGGAGGTGTTGAAGGACAGACTGGATGTGGCACTTAGTGCCTTGTCTAGGCGATTCTGGTGATGTTAAGTCCTAGGCTGGGCTTGATGATCTCAGAGGTCTTTTCTAGCCTCGATGATTCTGTGATTTTTGTAACATCATGCAGATTTTCATACTTAGATTTTTTTCAGACACTGTGGTCTTGTCATTATAGGATCATAGGATCATAGGATCATAGGATGTTAGGGGTTGGAAGGGACCCAAGAGATCATCGAGTCCAACCCCC
>JAOXOE010032112.1:0-11338 GCA_028565055.1 Phoeniculus purpureus
ACTGGTCGCCAACTAGATGCGACACCATTTACTACCACTCTTTGGGCTTGTCCATCCAACCAGTTCCTGACCCAGCACAGAATATTCCTGTCAAAGCCCCTCGCTGCCATCTTTGCCAGGGGTATATCATGGGAGACTGTGTCGAATGCTTTACTGAAATCCAGGTACACCACAGCCACAGCCTTCCTCTCATCAACCAGTCGAGTTAGTTGATCACTAAAGGAGATCAGGTCGGTCAAGCAGGACCTACCCCTCCTAAATCCATGTTGACTGGGCTTAATCTCTTGGCCGTCGCACAGTTGTTGCATGATAGCCCTCAGCACTATCTGTTCCATAACTTCACTTCTTTTTCATGTGCAAAGAGGAGCCCTTCACCCAATTATGTTACTTGATAGGGATGGGGCAGGACAATCAATGAGAACTGGTGGAAGATGCAGGGGGTTTTGGCTATGGGCGCTAGGGGCTGGCTGGGGTCTGCCACCTGCACCCACCACACCCCGATGCGTTAAGTACAAAGCAGTGGGTTGCACATACGCTGGAAGAACTGAGAGAACAACAGGGCAGCAAGGAAGGCAGAATGATGGAGAGTTTGGGTGGCTGATCCCTTTTCTTGAACTCACGCTGAGTTCTCAGTGAAGCCCTACAAGAAACAGTCTCCTTGGGAAAAGATCTTTGAAGGGGAGAAAATATCCAAAGGCAAATTTCCAGTCAGTTTTGTTACTGGAATAATGAGACAGTCTCAATAATAGGAGATAAGGGCAGGGTTTCTTCAGAGCCTGTGTCTCAGGAGAACCTTTTCTATCCTGCTTGTAGTCAAGGAACTCTGAGCACCAAGGAAGGAGCAGCCCTTTCCCTGCCCAGCATCCAGCACAGTGTACATGTGAGAACACAGCACAGCTCTGCCTCGCTGGAGAGCTCCAGCTTGCCATCAGATGGAAAAATCAACAATGACAGAGACAAAGGACAGGAGGAGATGGGGCAGAGGATTTCTGCAAATTCCACTAAATCACTCTGGAGCTGGGAAAATCTTTCCTGCTCTGTGTAGATTGCGGAGCTCCAGCAGATGAGAAGCCAGCCCTGGTATTTTGTGTTTGTACAGAGAACTCAGTCTGGAAGGGGCAGCACATGGGCAGTGTCCACTGCTGCTCAGCTAACCAAGTGGTAGCAGAGTAAATTGAGGCACAGAACAAGACAGAACCAGTCCTCGATTGCAAACTCATCAGGGTGCGAAGAAGGGTAACCGTGTTGGTGAAGGGTCTGGAGAACAAACCTTGTGAGGAGCAGCTGAGGGAGCTGAAGCTGGTTAGTTTAGAGAAGAGGAGGCTGAGGGGAGATCTTATTGCTGTCTGCAACTGCCTGACAGGAGGATGGAGAGAGGTGGGGGTTGTTTGTTAATGTCTATAAATGCGTGAAGGGTGGTTGTCAGGAGGACAGAGACAGGCTCTGCTCATCTAGTGATAGGACAAGGGGCAATGGGTGTGAGCTGGAACACAGGAGGTTCCATATAAATATGAGAAGGAATTTCTTCACAGTGAGGGTGACAGAGCCCTGGAACAGTCTGCCCAGGGAGTTGTGGAGTCTCCTTCTCTGGAGACATTCAAAACCCACCTGGGTATGTTCCTATGCGACTTGGTCTAGGTGATCCTGCTGTGGCAGGGGGATTGGACTGGATGATCTTTCGAGGTCCCTTCCCATCCCTGATGTTCTGATTCTGTGATTTATTCTCCCGCAGACAGGACTGGAGGAAATGGCCTCAAGCTGCTCCAGGGGTAAAGGTTAGTTGGCCCTGAGGAGAAACTTCTTCCTGGAAAGGGCCCTCAGCCCTTGGAACAGGTTGCCCAGGGAGGAGGTTGAATCACCATCCCTGGCTGTGTTTTCCAGTTGTGGAGATCTGGAGCTCAGGGACCGAGTTTAGCAGTGGTTTGGGTAGAGTTCTGTTTCTGATTGGACTCAATGATTTAAAGGTGTTTTTCACCCTAAGCAGCTCTATGATTCCATGGGTACAGGCAGGCGGTCCAAGACCCATTCCTGCCTCACACAGTGATATTAAACCTGAGGGCTCAGCGTATCTGCACCCTGGCCAGCATCAGTGTGGAGCTGCACATGCCATCCTGCAAGGGCTCTCAGATCACCTTGGGCTTCATAGCGTGAACTGTTGATGTCTATTTTGGGAACTTCCGTAGCCAGGAAGTGACACAGAAATGCCAGTCAGCTCCCACTGTTGGAAAACAGATTGAGATGTTTTTTCAGTCTGTCAAATCATTCAGTGCCTGTTAATTACACACACCAGAGCCTGCCCTCTACCGCGTACTCAGGCCACTGAGCTGAGAAAGACTGGCCCTGCCAACATCTGGATTAATGAAGCCTTTAAAACCCTGTCTGCCTACATCCTTTGTCAGAAAATAATTCACCTTCGTATTTTGACTAATTGCAGGAGTTCAGATGGCTGGGCTGGCTCAGAGCCAGGGTCTGACTACAAAGGAAACCCTCTCTCCAGCTCCAGGCTGTGACTGAGACATCAGAGAACGGGTGAGTCCCTCAGAGTGGAAAACACCTTTGGGGTTGGTGCTGTGTGCCTGACTCCAGACAACATGGGGCATCTTCAAGGCTTAAGATACAACCCCAATTAAATGAATCAGCCATGCAAAACTTCAAGGGATGGGCTCAACCTCCTGGAATTTCCAAGCTCTCTCCGTGCATCTGGAATATTGTGTCCAGTTCTGGGCCACTCAATTCCAGAAGGACACACAACTGCTGAAGACAGTCCAGCACAGAGCCACGAAGATGATAAAGGGAATGGAGCATCTCCCTGATGAAGAAAGGCTGAGGGAGCTTGGAGAAAAGGAGACTGAGGGGTGACCTCATGAATGTTGATAAATATGGGAAGGGTGGGTGTCAGGAGGATGGAGCCAGGCTCTGCTCAGTGTCGTCTAGTGATAGGACAAGGGGCAGTGGGTGTGAGCTGGAACAGAGGAGGTTCCACATACATATGATAAGGAACTTCTTCACGGTGAGGGTGATGGAGCTCTGGAAGGGGCTGCCCAGGGGGGTTGTGGAGTTTCCTTCCTTGGAGACATTCAAAACCCGCCTGGACATGTTCCTGTGCGACTTGGTCTAGCTGATCCTGCTGTGGCAGGGGGATTTGACCAGATGATCTTTCAAGGTCCCTTTCAATCCCTAATATTCTGTGATTAATCTCATTTCACTCTCTGACAACCCAAGCAAAACCTGCGCAGAAGTGCCAGATCTGAGTGAATTCTGCAGAGGTTCGAGCTCCCCCGTAAGCACCAGCTCTGACAGTCTGTCACGGGGAGAGACAATTCCCTTGCGCCCCAGACAAGAGGTGCTTTTTGCAATGACAGTAAAAGGTTTTGCGTGAGCGACGAAAGCCACCAAAGACAGGCATGCTGCAGGGGGAGAGGAACTTACAGTGTTCATGGCATCTAGCAAGAAGCTCCAGGTCATCTGCGTGGTAGTAATCATACCCTGATGTTCCCAGAACCTCAAAGGGTAAATAGCCTATGATAGGTGGAGCCCTAGAACGGAAGCAAAGGGCAGAGAGTGAGCACAAAACCCAACACTTTGAAGTCATGGCAGCAACCCGAGCCATCTCATGCGTTCTCTCGGCAGGAAAACCAGGAACGGATTGAGCGCACCCAACGAGGTATTTTCATACACAAGCCAAAAAAAAAGTCACCCCAAAACCAAAGAGCGAGGAGGGAGAGGTAAAACTGAGGTGTGTGTTTACTGCCTCCCAGCCTACTCGTGACGTGGGCGTCGAGAAAGGCACGTACGTATGCAGGTGACTCAAGGCATTAAGCGCGCCGGTGGCACGCAGTTTGAGGAACGCTACGGCTGCAGAACTTGGAGCGCGAGTCAAATTATCCAGTAGGTTGGATGTAAATGTCATCTGGGTAGTAAACGTAGAAGAAAGGGTAATTGGGGAGCCGCAACCTGTGTCAGGACCTGCTCGGCTGAAAGAAAAAGTAATTGTTCCCATGGAAAATCTTGAGACACTGCAATGAGCAGAAATGCTTCTACGCTGATCATAAAGACAAGAACAGGCATGGGGCTGATCTCCAGGGCCGTTACTCCGATGGCAGGTAGAGAAGGAATTGACAAAGTATTTAGATAGGCACATTGCAGCGACGTGCTTGACTGTTCTGCTGCCAGCTCTAGATTTTCCAATGTCTAGGCAAAGTAAGAATGTTTTAAGCAGGTGTCCTACCAACACCAAGCCTGTGCACAGCCCTCGGAGGAGCCTGCTAGCTTACGACTATAAAGCAACGCCGCAGCACGAGGACGAAGCCGCTGTCTTTGCCTCTGGTCCGTAAATCAACACGGCACCTGTCCTCCAGCAATGAGCACGCTCCTGCCTGCACAGTTTCAAGCACCGAACCGAGCTGGTGAGGCAGGGCTTTTGCTAACTTGGCTCCACCTATTTGTTTTGGCTGCTGGCTGCGCTGATAGCGTGGGGCTCACCTGCCGAGTTCAGCATGTTCCTCAGGAATAAGGTGGTGGTGAGTTAGCAAAAGGGTTAGTGATTCAAAACTGGGGCAGGCTGAAGGTGTCACCGCCTATTCAGTGTGGCTGTGCTGCTGCTCTCGTCTTGGTGTGCAAAGTGACCCTCTTACGGAAGGTCAACGCCGTAAAGTGTCCAAGAACATCAGCAAAGAACCACTCAAGTCTAAGTACCATAAAATCATTCAGGTTGGAAAAGGCTTCTAAGATCAAGTCCAACCACTAAGTAAACTCTACCAAGCCCATCACTAAACCATGTCCTTGAGCAGCATATGGGTTTGGATGGATCACTCCTGCACCTTCTGGATATGAATGTGGGAAGTTTTCCTGCCTTGGCTGAGCAATGCTTGTACTCCTGAGAGACGCAGTTGAACTCAGGTTGTTCACTGGGTTGGAACCGATGGCCTTTGAAGGCTCCTTCCAACCCTAATAAACTATGTAAACTAAAGAGAGCCCAGGCAGGTCTATAACCTCCCTCTCCCCAAGGGGAAGTGGCAGGACACTGAGGGATCTGCTCAGCAGCAGCCCCCAGCAGGACCAAGGTCTGAGCAGGAGCCCCTGAGCCTCAGCACAAGGAGAGTGGCTCCAAGTGCTAGTCCCCCACACTCCGTGATGGGAAAGCTCTTGAACACAGAGAGCGCGCAGCCGTCTGCGCTACACTGCAGCCTTATTTATCCAAACAACTTTTCACAGCGCGCCGTGTTCCTTCTCCTCGTGTGACCTAGATTTCTGTTAATGACGGTAACATCCGTATGACTAACGTGCCCTTCCTCACCGCCGCTCTGGCAGGAGGCTCCGGTGTCTCTCCCACCTTTAATGGCATTCTCGTACGTCTCTCAGATGCACATCAGATACCCTTCTCTAAGCTGACCAGGGAAGGATGATGCTTTCCTGACTTTCACCAGAATCCTTTAAGTCAGAAAGCAACTACAAAATGCTCCTCACCTGCCCCTTGACAGGGAGCTGCCTTCAGCTGTCCTGTTAGCTTCAGCTCCAGGCGTGAGGCTCGCAGCGCAAATGCAGCAGCACAGCCTGCAGAGCCCTTTAATACATGAAGGGAAAACAGGGAGAGGGCCACGGTGTACAGGGGAGTTAGAACATTGCTGAAGCTGACGGATTTATGTCCCCTACACGTATTTACGGGTGAGCCCAGAACACAGATTTTTCCGAGTTTTCTAAATTTGATTCAGATCCCTGGAGGTGCTTTAGTGGATTATCTGGTTTGTACTCCAATTTACGTCGTTGTTGTGATAGCAAAGGTCCTGACTCCAACTCACGCTGGGTACCCTCTGCCCCCGCTGACGGCACACCTCAGCGTCAGGCATGAGCTGACGCAGATAAGCAGGAAGCAGCAAAATACCCAACAAGATTTCACAGCGTCCTGCAGACTGCGCTGGAGAGAAGCTTGAATCAGTGATTAACTGAGACAACCCACATGATTCCCTGCTCAGTCTTCAGTCTGGGCTCACCGCTCACATCCAGGGCTGTCAGAAACTGCCTCAGCGTCTGCATCAGCTCAGTTTACTCTCAGTGACTTCCTCACTGGTGGTATCAGTGGGACCAGAGTGGCTGCAAGCACCCAGCACAGAGAGACTCCTCTCCGAGCCACGACCCAGATTTGTCAAAAGACTCTCTGAAAGGTTTCAGAGCAGCTCCTGCTTGTCTTATTCACAGCAGCTGCTGGGACACAGCCCTTTGGAAAACCAGCTCGCCTCATCCAACAGTGAAAAAAGGGTCTTGGGGCTCTTCTGCAAATCAGAGCGCTGACCTCCTGGTTCTGAACACACACATTCTTGGACAGACCAAGTGAAGCCTAACGAAGTTACTCCAGCAAGATCTCAGACACAGGAATAACTGGCTGCTGGTCCCAAACCACACAGCGTTAACCACAGGGCTGTCACTGGGGCAGTTCCTATAGGCTTCAGGTGTGGTGTGTGAGGCACACGCCTTGTTTACTCTGCAAGTTATTATTCATTTATGTTTGTTCTCTCTCTTTCTTGCTCTGAACGTGCAGATGACATTCAGGGGTTTGTCCTCCCAAATATGTGTCTTTCCCCTGAAGCTTTATTTACCAGCCTCCTATTCCTAGCAGCGACTACCTCTGCATAGCTTGCAAAGGAAGGGACAGTGGGAAGGGTGAGACTTATGCACACGGGTCAACATGCAGAGGAGTAGAAGAGTGAAGAAAACCCTCCAGCTTCTTCTGAAGAAAACGAATCCTATGTTAATCAACTTAACAAAGTATTTCAGTCTGTTTCAATTCACCAAGCTGGATCCTAGCCCACTGCGTGGCATTGCCAAAACCAAACCTGCAATGAAATCATCTAACCCGCTGCTTTAAAACAACTTTTAGTAAATTCCATCATTTCTCAAGGTGAAGATTGTAGTTTTGACAGAGGACAAGATTTAGAAAGATTTCTGGAAGCTGCAGCTGGAAAACGGAGGAGCTGACCTAATGCAGGGAAGAGGACCCACGCGGCTCGGTTTAAATGATGTAGCATGGCAGTGAGGTCAGGCATTTTCCTAGCCATTTCCCCAACATTTTACACGGTTTCTTAACTGCCTGAAATATGGAAAAGAGCAGAGCATTTAAGGAGCCCGAGAAGTACGTCCAGAGCGTTGCTACTTACTCAGTTGAATTTGATTAAAGCTGTTTTCTTGGAATCTCAGGCAATGCCTACATAAAGTTTTCTATTTTTAAGCTACAGTTAGTTTATTCTTCAATGATTAAACCCAATTCTCCTACCTGTGGTCCAGGAATAAAAACTTCCATTCCAAACTATGCCTTGATGTAAATTCTTCACACGGCTCTTCAACATTGCAGAGCTCCTGCAAAACAGTTGGCACGTTCATTTAATGCTGTGAAACGACAAAAGGAGCTCTCTGTCAAGACCGAGGACACGTGCTGTTGGTATAACAAACCCTTGCAAAATGCAGTGCTTCTGAAGCACTTGATTTATTTTCCCCTAAGCCTTGTTTTATAGACGCACGAACTAACGAACTGTGGCTGAATAATTTATCCTGGGCTGAATTTCAGAGCTAGGGTGAACAGTTCAATGGCCTCATCTTGCACTCCGTAGGCTAAATTCCCCAGCTTTTGGTAAATACTGGCATCTGACTGTGGATGACAGCACCAGCCCAGCCTCACACTTGGCTGGCTAATGCTCTCTTGAGCAAGAAGCTCTGATGATTGTTGTCCCTGTCATCACTGCTCTGTGCCATGAGACGCTTCCAGAGCAGAGTTCATCAAACACGGCGTTTCAAGATGGGGGTGGCCTCCTTACACAAAGGAGAGGAGGGATGTATTTCTTGAAAGGCTGCAACTTTTCAAGTGGTTTAGCTGGTCACCTTGCGTTGGCACGTCCCAGACTGCTGCAGGACAGTCTAACCCATGGCTGCCTCTTCTCCAGAGCATCTCTGACTTTAAATCTCATCATTCCAAAACACACACTTCTGTCACCTCACACTCCCCAACACAGCAGTGTCCTCTCATCTACCAGCCCTCTGCACAAACGATCTGTGCTGCTGAGGGTTGTCCTGGCGAGGCTGCAGCAGCCTGGCTCCCTTCACCACAGCCAAGCACAGGGCTGGTGGTGCCAGCAGCAGCAGCTCTGCCGCTCAGCCCCGGCCGGTCCCCACGCACAAGTCCCAGAGCTCTCACCTTTAAGAACTGCGGTGTGACGAGACGAACAGTTGCTACAAGGCAAATCTGCTCCTCCGTGGCTGACCTGAAAGCTCGTGCAATAGCTGACTCAAAGCCATTACAGGAGGGTGTAGGCACTGAACACAAGCAGACAATTTATTTCAGAAGAGGAAGAGGAGCTTTCTTTTCATGTTGTCAGGTACAACGACTGATGAAACCTAAAGAACAAACTCCTCCTACCCACGAGGTGATGCCACGCTGATACACACTGATGTTACTCAAAGCATGACCTTCTTAGGCTCTGAGTCGGAAAGACTTAACCACCTACCCCGGGCTCGCAGGGAAGCTTCAGGAGTTGCTCACAGTGTGCAGCCACAGTCTCCCCGTCAGCCTTTCCCCAGCTCAACATTTGCAAGATTCAAAACTCTACAGGTTTCTCAGACTATTTACTCTTTTCAAAGTGTCACCGAGTTCCCACAAATAACAACAGCTTATTTTACTGGTTGTTTGAGTAAGTTGGCTGCTGTATCATTGCCAGCGGGGTCAGATGGAGGTAGAAGCCGCCTGCTGTCACTGACCAGCAGCCTCCCCACCATTTTTACAGGAACACAGCCAGAGCTCGTTCAGTCCCTGTAAATCACAGGGCACTTTCAGCTGAAACAAGGCTCTTACAAAGCTACAGATCCACCCACAGTTTAAAGGAAAGAGATAGCGAGGCAGGCTGGAGCGGTAACTTACCATGAGTAAAATATTTAAAATCCACTACAAATTTCACGTACTCATACATCAGGGGTTCGTTTGGATCTAAGCTGCCTCTTGCTAAATGGCAGCAAAACTCTACTTGTTTTTCTGCTGAAAGAGAAGAAGATGCACACAACGTCAGGAGGGGCTGGCACTTAGCGAGCCCCATGTCTGGAATCTACGGAGGTGCTTTTGCCAACCCTGTTGGGATGCTCTTGACATTGGTGGGTAAATGCAGAACTAAGAGGAGCAACGATCAGATGGTTGTGCTCAAGGAAGTGGACTCTTGCCACTTCTCCGTTGGCTTTGCAGCTGCCCCATGAGGCTGGGCATGAAGCCCTGGCGATATCGATCGGGGTATTTCCCCCGACTTCACCCACACACAATCTCGTGCAGAGCAGCGAAGTGATATCGCAGCACTCTGCTCTGGCACTGCCCGGGAGGACCCGGATCCAAAGGGCACTGAAGTTACCCTAAGCCTTTCTGTTGGCGGTGGAGGGCACCGTGCCAAAGCTTTATTCACTTTTTGGCCTGAGGTCTGGACTCCGTGGATTAGACCATGCAGTCATCAGTCAGAGGGGAATCAACCCCAGGGCAGGGCACCAGCATGTGGGATGCCCGGTTCCCACTGACGTGTACAGGGCAGCAGTGAAAGGAGGCTGGCATTGCCTGGTCACCAAAACCCACAGGAAATGGGATCCTAACATGGTGAAAGGTGGGTGTTGGGAAGATGCTGCCACATGGTCTGGTCCTTGGGACATTTTTCAGGGAAAAGGGATGTTGTGGGATCTCAGCCAGCAGCAGAGATCCGGATGGGCTCCACTGTCCAGATAGGAAGGCTGTTGCTTGAAATTACTTGTAGAGTTTCTTAGGTGTCCTGAGACACGTTCTTAAGGAATAAAGACTCTGCAAAACCCTTTGGTATTTCTCCCATCCTTTTCTTTCCCCAAAGCCCCTCATTCCTCTCAGAGGCTCAGACAGCACTGGGCCCTGGGAAGCAGATCTAATGAGGGCAACTTTGCTGTCCTACGATGCAGAACAGACAGTAGACCAAAAAGACTGTCCAAATCACAGATCAAGACTGGGAAGGCACGGGAACGGCAGATGACGTGCTACAAACCAGAAGCACTAACCACAGCAGGGCAGAAGCGGCAGGCAGGAGAATTGACTAGCTGGAGAGCCCTGCGCAGGCTCCCCTGGGAGCCGCTTGCCTTTGGCAATCTTCCCTGACGGACCGGCAAGAGCGGAGCTTACCGTTTAGAAAATCAGCTGCAACAGGATCTGTCATGAGCACGTGTGGAGAAAGGAGCTTGTACACCTCGCTCTGCTCCCGCTCAGGCAGAAAGTTCAATATATTTTGGTCCACCAAATCTGACTGATACAAGAGAATGCTTTGTCATGTTCAGCAGCACAGCCTGACACAGCCACACACCTCTTCATCCCACCGCAGAGCACAGACGCTGCTGGTCTAGTGTGGATGCTTAAGACAAGGAAGCCCGGTCAAGATCGGGTGGAGCTCAGCCCTCAGGTTATTTTTACCCTGGGCTTGCTATCTATTTGTAAAAGGTTGAGCAGATCCCAGAGGTTGCTCTTCAGTTCGGCCAGGTGCGAGCTGGAGAAGAATCTCTGGTACCACAGGAAGACAACATGATGAGAAATACCATACAAGAAAGGCAACTGGAAACACTTCCCTCTGCAAGAACAAGGTAGAAGTGGGAGATCTCATCCTTACTTCCTCTGTTTGTGTTCTAGGCTGAACATCTGGCAAAAGCAGCTCGACCTGCAAGTGCTTTGAGCACTGATAAACCCCACGCACACCCTGTCTGAAAGGGGTTCTACCACAATGTCAGCATGCCTTTGATTCTTTGCACACCAGGACAGCCACAGAATCACAGAGCAGTAGGGATTGGAAGGGACCTTGAAAGATCACCTAGTCCAAACCCCCTGCCACAGCAAGACCACCTAGACCAAGTCGCACAGGTGGGTTTTAAACATCTCAGCCAGGTCAAGCATGGGCTCAAATGTGCCCTCAAGCAACGTCATTGGTTTCTCATACTTGGCACAGATAAAGATGAAAAATGCTTTTGAGAGGCCAGGAGAAATTTCTGCACCCAACAGCTAATGGATTTCTAGAAATCCTCCCAGAGCACTCTGAGGCCACATTCAGAAGTATGAGCTCAAAGACCATGAGCTCAAAGTAGAATCATAGAATCATTAAAGTTGGAAGAGATCTCCAAGATCATCAAGTCCAGCTGCCAAATGAAACCACCATGCCCACTAAACCACGTTTTCAAGCACCAGATCTACACACACACACAGGAGGTTCCACATAAATACAAGAAGGAACTTCTTCACAGTGAGGGTGACAGAGCACTGGAAGGGGCTGCCCAGAGGGGTTGTGGAGTCTCCTCCTCTGGAGACATTTAAAACCCA
>JAOXOE010032113.1:0-11338 GCA_028565055.1 Phoeniculus purpureus
GCCCACACCTTCCCTAGTCTTCTTTTGACCATTCATATACCTGTAGAAATTCTTGGTGTTCCCTTTGACCTCCCTGGACAGGTTCAATTCAAACTGTGCCTTGGCTTTCCTAACCAGATCTCTAGCTGTTCGGGCACCTTCCTTATACACCCCCCATTGTAGCTGTCCTCCCTTCCACTGCTTGTGGAGTTTCTTTTTGTGTGACAGCATGTCCAGGAGCTCTTGCTCAGCCAGGCAGGCCCCCTAGCATTCTTCCTTGCTTTCCTCTTTGTTGGTATACATTGCTCCTGGACACAGAGGAGGTGATCCTTGAATACTGACCAATGAAAAGTCTCTTAGTGAGAAGTCTCTTGCGTACTGCTCTTGAGGAAGGCTAGAACTCTGGGGAAGGTCTCTGTATGGTCATGCTGCAGCACTGAAGCCTTAGCATCATTTAAAGCACTGGGGGAATTTCCTACCTACTTATTGGAAAATGCAGCAACCAGCTCTGAAATTGCCTGACATTACCATTGCCAAGGATGGACTGTTAGACCCACTAAGAAGGCATAGTGTGTTCTCAAAGAAATGCACTTCTCACTCAAGAGAAGCTGTGAGGAGGCGTTGTGGATCCTGAGTATTGGACCTGAGCAACTAAGGGCAAAAGACTACATGGCAATGTTACGTGAGAAATAAGGAGCTCTGCAGAGGGCTGCACTTTCCCGTCAGTTTAATCTGATGAGGATTCAACTCAAAGCTCTCTGTATCTGGGAACGGTACAGTGCCAGAAGCAGTGTTGCTGCTAAACAAAACAAACTTAATAAAACACAGGCATTTTCTGACAGATCAAACTTCAGGTCCTTCTATTGCAGACTCCTCTCTCTCACACTGATGAGACTGTTTAAAGACAGTGGTGGAAAATAACAACAAGCAGATGTGGCTTAATCTGCCCTGTTCCTTCCCTGCCACTGTATTTGGTCTTATTTTGGCTCTTAGTAAACATTGTCTTGAGGTCTAAAGAATGAGTTTTAGCATTCTGTCCAAAATGTTTTCCACTGACTGTAACTTTGTCTGTCAGTTTTTCTTTATAAATGACTACTCTTCTGTTTAAGTCTAAATTAGATTATTCTAAGTGATAATAAAACAACTTTCACAGTGATCGTTCTCGAAGCAGTGGGTTTTTTTAGCGTTTTGTAATGTTTTGGCAAAATCCTATAGGTAGCTTTCACACAGGAGCAATAGCTGGTATTCATGAAAACTCTTCTACCATCCTTACCAAATTAGTTTTGAAACCAAATTACAGAACGTAGATAATGCAAAAATACAACACCACAGTGGATCAAACTCAAGTCTCACTAACATGAGGGTCGGTGGTGATTGTGTGGTCTAGGTGACTGCGGTGATGTTAGGTCATAGGATGGACTTAATGATCTTAGTGGTCTTTTCCAGCCTCACTAATTCTGTGATTCTCTGATTCTGTACTACCATAACTGAGACAGACTTCCTCTACTCTCAAGTCTTCCTTCCTTCCTCCCTCCCTCCCTTCCTTCCTTCCTTCCTTCCTTCCTTCCTTCCTTCCTTCCTTCCTTCCTTCCTTCCTTCCTTCCTTCCTTCCTTCCTCTTTCTCTCTCTCTTTCTCTCTCTCTTTCTCTCCCTCTTTCTCTCCCTCTTTCTCTCCCTCTTTCTCTCCCTCTTTCTCTCCCTCTTTCTCTTTCCCAAATTTCCAACCACACAAGCTCACTAAATCCTTCCCTATCCCTACAGAGTTCTGGGTGGCAGGTCCTGACCGAGGTTACATACAAATCAGCCTATGTAAAATGGCATTAAGTTAAGTAAAGAATAAAAGCAAACTGACTTCAAAGGGAACGAACCAAATGGAATGTACAGTTACTATACATCACAGCTCATCTTAACAGTGAAAAGGAAGCCACTTACAAAACAAGTTGTACTAGACCCTCCTTTCTTTCTGTGATACAAATAAATTGCCTTTAGGACAAATCATAACCAAACAGCATGTCTTTCACAGGCGTTCTGGTTACAACCACTGCTAACAGTACTTTCTTGTTCCTGATACTACACAGCAACTCACTGAGACTCCCTGACTCACTGTATCTGGACCAGCTTATAGACACAGAATGCAAGACAGTCTCAGCTGGAAAATCTGAATTGTCTTGCTGTAAGTGCAATGTGGGCAGCTTCGCAAAGACTAGGTGCCTGGGCATGCTTCCTTTTGCTGTTATTGTTTTGGGTTTTTTGTCTTTCCCCTTTTTAGTCATTCACTGATGTGTATCTGTGTAGCAAAGGCACAGTGAACCCACAAATTTTCTAGCATGTTCACATGCTTGGTATCCTTGGGGATTTTCTTTTGCCCCTGTCTTCTAGGACAGTACAAAGATGTTTCAAAACAGAGGGGAGATCAACAAAACCTTTAAAAAGTTTATTTTTTCCCCTGTTTTGCTCAGCAGACTGCAGTATGAAAGATTGTATTGAAACTATGTCTGCTCCGCTTCACGACATGCCGTGTGTTTGAGCACTATTGCACTTTAATGAGCCTGTCCACTTGTGGATTTTTAATACTTTAAAAGTTTCTTCCCTTTTGAGGGCAGAATTACTTTACAGACTAGGATTCAGAGGCAGCCGTCGCTTCTGCAAGGTTCTTGCTTGCTGTTCTTAATAGGAGGACGTGAGCAGCAAGTCCCGAACCTATGTCAGGCAACAGGAATGAACCCACGCTTATACACACACAGTTTTAGGAGGGAAGTAGGAGGGACTGGAGGAAACAGAAGGGGATAGAAGCACAACTTATGTCTTACATACGGAAAGGAGCAAGTTCACAGTGTATGCTTTAGCTCTGAAGAAGGCAACCATTCAGCAAGTTTGGACTTCAGCACCTGAGCTGTATCATAGTCACTTCATCTTGTTTTACTTTTAGTCACTATCCTGTGTGCAGGTTATGAAGCCAAATAGCTAATCCGTTAGTCACAGCTTTTATAAAGTTATTTTAAGGGAAATTTTCTTCTCTCTCTGTCACATTTTACTTCCCCTCTCACCAATCCATTTAAATAGTTGATTGCCCTTGATTTGTCAGGTGCAAAAGAAATGGGTTGCATTTCTGGAGAGATTAAAGTCACTCATTTGTTCAACATGGACCTCTGGGGGAAGGCTGAGGGGCGGAAGGCACCACACTGTCTGCATGAGGTGCAAATACAGAACACTGTTTGCGAGGCAGGTTTAGCATTCATTTTGTTCCCTGCGTGCAGCAGATTTTTAGACTCCTGCTCATAGTGCAGTGAAAGTAGGAGAGAGCGCTTCTGCACTGCGAAAATCCTCTCATGTAAGGATGTGACCACAGGAATAGCCTTTTGCAGCCATTCCAAATGAGTCTGCTAGACCTGGCTTTGGGAAACTTGTTAAAGAGTAGAGTAAGCAAGGAGCAAAGATTAAAGGAAGAATGTAATCTGTGTGAAACAGTGGCCTGGCCTCTAAAGAAGCAGATGATCTAAGGGAAGGAAAAGATTCCCTTTAAACAAGAGGCTCCGCATGCAAAGCAGATGATCCCATATGCAGCTGCCGCTGGCAGGCAGCCACCCGTCTAGAGAAGAATAAAGTCAAAGCAACAATTCCACTGAACCCTAAAGCTCAGTGACTTCAAACAAGAGAAAAAGAAAAAGTGACATGATTTCCTCCAGTGAACTATTTCCATCTCTAGACTGCACTGATGACCTCATCAGCTACAGCTGTCAGCTTGGAGCTTAGCTTCTTTCTGTCCAGTAGGCAACATCTGCCACTACCCGTGCATTTGTACCTAGGATGGGAAACATATGAAGCATGCTGCCTCAATACATAAAGCCTTAGAAATGGACCTCAGGTTTTGCCCACATCAGCAAGCACTTGCTAATTAATTAACTTGGTCGGAACTAACTACCACGTGAGAGCTCGACATAGATAATGCAGGATAATTGGGGCATTAGGCAAATTTTATTAACAACTGGCTATGATCAGCTCAGCTTTAAGCTCTTTTATGTTCCCTGCATGTAGCCACAGTGATAAAGAGTCTTTCAAACAGCAAGATAAGGTTCCATCTCTGCTGGACTCACCTATCCTCTAAAGAAGTCTGAGGGGCCTTGGTAGTACATCTAGATATTTTTTATGCTAGTCCTATCTTGTGCAGCTCAGAAGTGTGACCCTTGCCTTCCTTCGGAGGCAAATGTTTTAATTTGAAATTGAATTTTGAATTTGGAACGGCTTCGGTTTGTGCGGATGGGATTTATTTGATACGGTTAAAGCAGAATGTCTGAAAACTGTCACATCAAGTTTTGCACGTGGAGGAATGTGCTCTATCGTTCTTCTTCTCTATCATTTGACCTCTGTGGCGGACTGTGGACCGAAAAAACTGGTAACAGAAGATAGATAAAAACACAAGCACAAGCTCTCTAATAGCTGTCTCTATTTACAAAGAATGAAACTGAGATATGAGCACAGATCACCTCAGAGCTTTTGGATCTCGTTTTTACTGACAACCCTGATTTCTATTTCACTGCTGTCTCCAAACAGGCCAAGTGCATTGAGATGTAGGGAACGAAGGGGATTCATGAATGCAGCTGAAGGCAGAATTTGACCCAAAAACCCCAAATTTAATTATGGAATAAATTAGTCTTAATTTTGACAGTTTTTAGAATAACAACTACAAGAAAACTCAGTGCCAGGAGCACTGCTATCTGTTTACGAACTGTTTAAAAATTATGTGTCTTGCCTTCACTTTTGTAAGATGTCAGTCTAGATAGCTATGTTGTATCGTTCCACCTGAATTAAGCAAAATAGAAGCGACTCTAGATGTATGTAAATTACAGGAATTTCAGTAGAAATCTATCCTATTTTGTGTTAGATTTCTAGGACTTTGTAGAAAAAGCAGAGGTCATGATAAGCAACACGTTAAGTGTGCCTTCTGTACACTCTGAGCAACACACCTCACCGACTATGTCAGCAACATAAGAACTACCCTGCTTTGAAGGTGTTCAGTACACGTGTATGATCTTGCTGTTCTAGGTAAGGTTTCCCTGGGTAAATTAAATCTAAATAACCAATGAACGTGATGAGCTTTTTGAATACAAATCCAAGTATCATGTTTTTACTGCTATGTACATGGTACACCAGGGTAAAATACGCAGGGATGTGAAATTTACACTCTTGACACTTATTATTTGCCCTCACAGCTTTGCAAAGAAACTCTTACAGTTCCATCAAAGAGGAAACCTTAATTTTTCCATTAAATCTAGGCCTAAGAGCTCGGTTTAAGTGTTTTTTTGGGTCAAAATTTCGTACAAACAGACATGCTAACAGATTTTTCAAGAAGGATGTGATTTGCTTTTCTTTGAGTCTTCATATTTATCTACAGTTCCTCAGCTCAAATATGTTTATGGTCCTCTTATCGCTTCTAATTATAGCATTGCACAAAGAACCTGCCCTCTGGTGTGTCAGTGGATTTCCAGCTGTGATTTTAGGTTCATACAGATGATAGGAGCTGTGGAAAACATTAGATTCGATGACCATGTGCAGATGTGTGCCTCGTCACAAGCTGAGGCAGCTGTAAGGAAGTGATGATCTGGAGTGAGTGGGAAAATGCAAAACCCCTAATTTGTTTTTTGTCTTAGATGGGAAAGGATGTAGAGTTTATTTTATCTTCTAAGAACGAATAGAAAGCTCAGATGTGTACAATAGCATTTCTTCCCTCGTGAATTCTTTACTGGAAGCTCTGGGAAATTCAGCTCTATGTCATCCTGACCTCGATACAGAAAATGCAGCGTTAATGTCACTGCTTATTACAGGGCGGTGATACAGCATAGCCTACTTGCAAGCACCAGACTTCTGAATTTCGGGAGTGCTTTAGGAAGAAACTGTTCATTGAAATGTGGAAAGCATTTTACTGATGCTGATTACACCAAAAAAGGGAAGGATTATTTTTTCCACAAGGTGTGTCGTTCCACAGCGCTGTCTTGATGTAGACAATATCTTGGTGCAGAAGTTGCGTAGATATTATACACTGTCACTTACCAGCCAAGTCCACAGCTTTTGGGCTGATTTGTGTAGTAGCTTGTGCTACAGTCTTCCTTGAAATGCATTTTTGATTCACACCGAAACTAATACGGAGTGCAGCAGGTAATGTAATGGAGTGTAGCCTCATACAGATTTCCTAAATCACAGAATAATTTTAGAATCCTGTGGTTGGAAGGGACCTTCACAGGCGATTTAGTCAAACCTCCTCCTGTGAGCAGGCACACCTTCAACCAGATCAGGTTGCTCAGAGCCCCGTCCAGCCTCACACTGAATGTCTCCAAAGATGGGCTGTTCACCACCACTCTG
Organism: Phoeniculus purpureus; assembly: GCA_028565055.1. NCBI lineage: Eukaryota > Metazoa > Chordata > Aves > Bucerotiformes > Phoeniculidae > Phoeniculus > Phoeniculus purpureus. Next base: position 6,337 of record JAOXOE010032113.1, read on the forward strand.
GGAAATCCAGTGTTTCACCACCCTAATTGTAAAAAATATTTCTTCCCTATATCCAGTCCAAATCCACACTCTCTTAGTTTACCTGTTGTCCTGTCACCATAGGCCTTGCTAAAAAGACTATCTCCATCTTACAAGCCAGCTTTAAGTACTCAAAGGCCATAATAAGGCATCACTGGAGCCTTCTCCAGGCTAAACAGCCTCAAATCCCTCAGCCTGTCCTCATAGCAAATGTGTTGCAGCCTTCCTCTCTGCTTTCTCCAGCAGTTTCATGTCTTCTGTGCTGAGGAACCCAGAGCTGGAAGTAGTACTCTAGGTAGGTCTTTCCAGAATGGAATAGAGAGGCAGAACTACCTATTTGACCTGCTGGCCATGTATCTTTTGGTGTAGCCCAGGATACAGTTGGACTTCTTTGCTACAATTACACATTGTTATCTCATTGTTATTCCAATTTTTCATCCACTAGTACCTTCTCTGCAGGACTATTCTCCATCACATTTTCCCCCAGCATGTACTGATACTGGACAGGATTTCATTGACCCAGGTGCAAGACTTTACATATGTCCTTGTTGATCCTCATGTGCTTCACACGGGCTCACTTCTCAGGACTCTGTCCCTCTGTCATATTGACTGCAAACTCTGATGGTGCACTCTAAACTATTACTCATGTCCCTGACAACGCACTAAACAACACAGGTCCCAGTGTGGATCTCTGAGACACACTATTTGATACTGATTTCCATCTGGACATCAAGCCATTGATCAATATGCTCCGGATGAGACCATCCAACCAACTCCTTATTCACTGAACTGTCCACCTGTAAATTCCACATCTCTCCATTTTAGAGAGAAGGTTGCTTTGGGGTACCATGTCGAAGGTCTCATAGTAGTCCAGATAGATGGCATCCAGAACACTTCCCTTGTGCACTGTCGTCATTTCATCATAAAAAGTCACTAGGTGTGTCAGGCAGGACTTACCCTTGGTGAAGCCATGATGGCTATTTTGAATCACCTTTCTGTGCTTCATGTGCCTTAGTAGAGCTTCTGGAGGACAATCCACTCCTTGATCTTCCCAGGCACAGAGAGGAGGCTGACATATCAGTAGTTCCCAGGGTTCTCCTTTATGCCTGTTTTAAAAATGGGTGCAATATTTCTCTTTTCACTCACCAGGAACCTCATCTGACTGCCAGGACTTTTCAAGTATTATGCAGCATGGTTTGACTACTACATCAGCCAGGTTCCTTGTGACTTTGGGATGCACCTCGTCAGGATCCATCGACCTATGTGTGTTCAGGTTCCTCAGGTGGTCAGAAACTCCTGAGGAGGTATAGGAAGAGATGCTGCTAGTGAAGTCTGAGGCAAAAAAGTTGATGATTATCTCAGCCTTCTCCTTGTCTGTTGTCAGCAGCTTGCAGGTCACGTTCATTGGGGTGAATGCTTTCTATAGCCTTCCTTTTTTCAGCTGATAAATGTGTAGAAGACTTTCTTATTCTTTGCTCCCCTTACCAGACAGCAAGGAGAGAGCAAATAATTTGTTCTTTCCGTAAACACACTTGACTACCTGTCTGGATGGTTTTTATTGCTATTTATTTGTTTTTATTTAGTTTTGTGATTATTAGGAAACATCTATCAGTATTTCTTCACCCTTTGGATCATTAAAGATGTTCACCAGTGTAATCCACCACATAAAAAATAAATGGATTTCCCCTGCTTTCCTAGACTAAACACTTACTTTCCCACACCGTGGCAAGTCACTCTACGATTAAAGAGCGTTTGCTCTAGGAGTTCCTCTTCATCTTGCTTCTCTTGTGTGTTATCGTGTTGATGTTTGTGAGTGACACTGACTCCAAGAAAGGCAGCATATAATTCTGATATCCCTGAGTGTAAGGCGGAGTAATCACACTCAAGATATTGGAGTTAAAGCAGCGTAAGATGATATGTCCATAGCGATGACTACTGACACACAAGATGTGTCGGTAAGAGATCATGGGATGGACATATTTTGTTTAGCCCAGCTGTGAGCTATGAGAAGGTCTCATGGGAAGTTGCATCACTGTGAAATTAATTAACCTGTATCACTTCTGCACAGCAGGCCTATGATTAAGCTGTAAATCCTCCCATACAGTTTCATAGTTCTCCTTTTGCAACCATCAGTAATTGCAAACCACAGCAACTCCGACCTTAATCTGCTCCAGACCCAGAAAGACTCTGCTGCTTTTTTGATAATATTTTATTAGAACCTGACACTTTCGTCTTTTCCTGGTCAATCAGTTTCTCCTGGGGCACAAATTCAGGGGGAAAACTGAGCACAGGACTTGTATTGAAAACTAAAGAAGAGCTTTTAGGAGTACATCACTTGTATCAGGATCTAAATTCTGTAGCAGCTTTACTTGGGAAGATAAAAGAGGTTTTAGCTTTGGGTGCTAGGGAAACTAAGTTGTATTCAAGCTCTTCAGGACACTGGTCAAGCTCATTGTTAACTGTCCAAAGGAAGTACCTACTATGCTAAATGTAAAGCCTTCAAAAGCTTTGCTTTTGATGAGGTCTTTCAAAATGAATAGCTCAAACGGTCCATCAGATTAATAATGTCAAATTAATTTCACGGTAGAGGCAGATCTAACATTGCTTTTTAAGGGTTCCCCATAAACCAACACTAAGGAAAAGTTCCGAATTTCTCGTGGGAGAGCTCTGACTTTTGCATTTTAATCTTTTTTTTTCATGTAAAGCACTGGTTTTTTCAAACAGTGTTGTCCTTGGTGTTTTTTTTCCTCCTGGATTGCTATCACTGACAAACCTTGTTGCCAAGATCCAGAAGCCTGAAGCTGTTGATTTACTTCATTTCAATACATGACATCAACACTGTTGGTATGGGAATTTCGGTGTTCACACTGTAACAAGGGCCCGCGAGCACAAAGATTACATTGAAAAGCACAAGTCACTTAAAAAAAACATGTCAGCTTTAAATTTCAGAACAGGTGGACTACGCACAGCAAAATCTTCTAATTTAAGAACGTGAAGGACGGAACACCCATGTTTTACTGTTTCATCACACCTCTCAAGTGTTCTTGAATCTTTGAAGGTTCACCAATAGATATATGTTTTCTTATACCTATTAACCAGCGCATATCTTTCTTTCTTACTCTCTGAGTCCTTCTTCTCATTTATTTAGGCAACTAAATGTCAGAAACTTCAGATAAAAGTAAAAGAAATTAGCCTGATACGCCAGAGCAAGATAATTCTTTTCCAGACAACGCAGCTAATGAGAACATGACAAATGGGGCTAAACAGGAGTTTTCTTCTTTCTAGTAACTGTATTATGGCACTGTTGTCTAGAAAATCCAGATGAAACTGTAAGTCACAATATAATTTCAATACTAGGCTACTAAAAACTCTGAATGTAGGTGGTCACACCGATGTTATTGCAGGTTCCAGCAATGACTCTGCATTTACTCTTAAAAGATGTGGGGAGAAGCACCGCTATTTGATGCTTTTATTGAAAGAATACGTCTCTGAGACAATTTTCCACTTCTGGCTGTTCAATAAAAATTTTTCTGAACTCTCAGGGGTTTGTTCATGTTCTGGCATACTCAGATGAAAAGGTTAAAATGTATGAGGAAGTGGGAAGGCTGCAGTGTCAACAATGTCAGTGTGCCAAGTCTATACTCAGCTGAAAACTGACTGGTTTGACAAGTAGCTTGTGAAAGGACATTTCTGAACAGGTCTTTGCTATGTGTAAGTACAGTTACATCAGTGTTGTCACCAAGAAAAATCCCTTTCCAGTTCATGAGACCAGTTTCTTATTAGGGTCTGATTATTCTGGTTGTCATCCAGGAGATCATTGACTGCAGATGATGCCTGAATTTGCACATCTGCCGGTTTTCACTGCAATAATCCAGATTAAATGATTAATCCAGGCTAAGTGGCAGGTTGCTTGTCGCACAGTTTCCAAACGAGAAGCATAGTTACCTTGGTAAAGTGAGCATAGCCAATTTTCAGCATCATGAGTCTTGCCATCTGTATGTGCTTTAATCACTTGATGATTTTCTAATGGAAATCATAATCATGCGCTAAGAGTCACTTAGGGAACCAACTGTGTTCATGCATAGTGAAAGATGTGGTTTGGTGCTCTACCAGTAACATGAGGTCTTCCTCCAATGCTGTGGGTCTTCAGATTTGCACAGGACTGTGAGCTGTTTAACCTTCAGAAAAAGACATTCCTTCTTATGACAAAGCCTGCAGATAAATTCACACTGACACATCTGTACTACAACGTTGCGTAGAGGTTACAACTTGTGACTGCTTGTCTCCTTAGACTCTTTCTGGATGTTTGGAGTTGAACAGCCAGAAGTGATACTGGAAGCTTTGCAATGAGCTCACTAGGAAGAGAAGATAGTTGATGATGATCTCTCTCAAACACCCTGATAATTATGCTGTTCAAAGTACAGTGAAGCCTAAATTATCACACCTGAAGGACAAGGACATGGACACATCAGGAAAGATGAGAATGTATGTTGTATAAACAACAATAAACTAGGCTAAGCAGAGAAGTTTCTCTACATTAAGTATTTTTCCTACCTCACTTGTGTGTTGACTGCTTGCTAAGATGTGATCAATAAAGTTTTGCCTGGATATTTGCAATAAGAAGTCTTTTCAATGACACGAACACTACACGGATTATTTAAAAGCATTTGACGTATTTTCAAGTTTTTGGTGAACTAGAAGATTTCAACTGGATAAAAAAATATTCTTTGGAAACGTTCCAGGCAGGGAGCAGAAGAGAAGAGAGGCATTCTTATGTCTTTCTGGCAATAACAACAAGTCTGCAGATGTTTTATTGCGATGGAGAGACTAGAGGAGAGAAAAGAAAGGCCTTCTGTAGGGGCACATCTCATAGAGAATGGGCATGTGAGCAATCCCAGCTCTGTGAGCTTAGCCGGAGTCTGAGCTAAGGGCTTTGAAGCCTGCTCGGAGAGTTTCTCAAGGTCAGCGATGTGCAGGTCTGTGA
>JAOXOE010032114.1:0-11338 GCA_028565055.1 Phoeniculus purpureus
CTGGCAAATTTATCCAAGATCTCATCGAGACCTGACTGCTTTGTTTTCTTTATCTTTAATTGTGGTCTTGAACCCACCACAGTATATTAGTATCATAGTTGCATAACTTTATAGTTTTATACTTACAATTTAAAGTTTGTCTGTTCCTTCATACAGCTGTCTGTCTGCAGATGCAAACTGGAAACCTGCAGCACTTCTGTGATAGCAAGAGTGTCTCGGCTGTGTTTGCATCAACCTGGTCAATGAAAAGTCAAGTTTTGTCAGAACTGAAGAATGAAGCTACAAATTCAGAAATTAAAGACAAGTCTTTGGATGCAAACTGGTTGCCAGGGCTGGCAGGTACTTCCTTTGCCTACAAGAAGTTCCTGTGGTACTTTTAAGTAAATCTGTTGTACCTCAAATGCAATTAAGCTTCTGAATGAAAAGTTTTTTGTGTGTTTGTGGGTTTTTGGTTTTCCGCCAGCCCCTTGCGTGATCAGCTACACCGGGCGCACCAATCACTGAAGTCAACTTGGAGATGTTTTAGAATTGTAAGACTCATCATAAGATGAGTTGTATAATTATATCAGTGTCTGTATTTGAATGTCCTAAGCTTTTGCAGTGAAGGGTTTGGATATCAGTTAGAGACTTTTTACTACACTTTCAGGTTATTATCAAACCTCTCCCAGCAGTCACGGGTTTGAACACAGAAGACTGTTTTAGCTCTCTCTGTCATTCCCTTTCCTCTATGCCAGAAATATAACAGCTGGTAACAGGCTGCCCAGGGAGGGGTTGAATCCCTGGATGTGTTTAAAAGTTGTGTGGATCTGGACCTTAGGGACAGTTTAGCTGTGGCCTTCAGGCAGCTGGGTTAACGGTTGGACTTGATAATCTTAAGGTCTTTTCCAACCTAAATGATTCTGTGATCAAATAAGGATGGTTGTGAGTGGCATCTGGTGACGACAGCTGTGAAACAGCTATGTGGAGTAACTCGTAAGTGGAGCTAAGCACTCCGTTGGCTGCAATTGTGAGTTTAATGATTTATAATGAAAAGGCTGATGTTTGCTTTTTGTGCCTCCCGTTTATAAGTGTTGGAACACCAAATCAAAAATTCAGTATCACAGCTCTGTTTCCATGTTTTGAAAAAAACCAGCCCTTCTCAGAACACTGGTGTGAACAAAACTAGCTGTTCAACCAGCAGCAGCTTTATGACTGAGCCATCTTCCATATGGTAAGAATTTCAGTGGATATTTCTGATCTACACTCTAAATGTATTTACTAGCGATCACAAGTAACATCATACCACAAATTATAGTCTACAAATGTTTTTGTAGATAGGCTGGAAATATCACATGTTTTGGCTGTGATAGATTAGTTGCTCTGTGAAGCAGGACTGCTACCTTTAGCAATCCAGAAAACAGATGACTGAAAGTCTAGGTGTTAGTGCAGCCACACTGAGTGCAGCATTTACCTACTGTGGACAGCTCAGCCCAATTAACTGTGGTAACCTGGTAAAGGCACGTTCGTTTATGTCTTTATGATTTGGATCATGAAGATGTGGTCGATACTACTAAATCGTTAGGTAACATCACAGCTGATGTGAGTAATGGCTGTTGAAATGATGGAATACTTCTCTTTGTTCAGGGTTGATTCTGCTTTTCTGGAAATCCAAGCACAGTTACTGAGACCTTTTTCATTGGTTTCATGCCTTGCAGACTTCTTCATAGCCCTGACAGCTAGCAGAGCTTTCTTCTAATGAAAAAAAAAAAAGCCTGGGCTCTGGAATACGACTGAGTTATTCCTGCATTCTGTCTCCCAGTTTATGCTTGTCACTCACATCTTAAAATAACATAAACCTGCCCAAGCTGTCCTCATTAGCTCTGTGCTATAAAATGAATACTCTGATATTTTTTGGCACAAACCTTAAAATCACTTCTCTGACATAAATTAATGCTTTAATCTCTGCAGCGTTTTAGGACGAGATTGAAGAGTTTAAGTTACATATTAGTTACTGACTGACCGCCCAACCTTCAGACCTGTAATTAGTTTGGTTATCACGCCGTGTTGCCTTCTCTCCCTGTGTGCTGGTCTGCGTGTTTATGTCTGTTTCTTGATAAATACTTACCAAACTACTTGATACGGGGAAGGTAGTGATACGGTTTGTCTTCACTTGCTTTTTTCCTCAAGGACCTTGGATTGCACTGCAGAAACCAGGAAGCTTTACCGTTCACATTTTACGTAGCTGTTTACAAACCCAGTGATCGACAGGGGAGCAGTGACTGGATTACCTTTGAGAGGTAACATTACAATGACTTTTCTGTCATCTCAAGACTGTAGTTCCCTCCTCACAACAAAATGCAGAGAATCTTTGCAAAGCGGTGATTCAGGCACACTTGGAACAGGGGGACACCGATGGGATGCTAACCCAGACCCTCCGTGTCTGTCCGTCTGTCGGTACAGCAAAGAGCAATTAAACAGAAAAGGAAAGACTTCACATGAACGTTTGTATCTGGTGCCTTTCTTCCCAAAGGTCCTACACAGCTTAACCCTCTGCACCCTGAGTGACAGTTGTTTTGCGTTTGTGTTCTCTTCGCTGGGGTTTGATACGTAGCCTTGGAAATACAGTGGAGACTGTTTAAGAGGTCCTTTTGTCAATGTGTTACCCATCTGATCCTACAGAGAGCTACCTGACTGGGAGACACTGTGTGTCTAATGGCAATCAAAGTACTCCTTGTCTCTCAGAGTTGACACACAAGATCACTTCTGTCCTAAAAATGATGCAGTAATGCGGCCATCTAAATAAAAAACACCCATGAAAAGACAACACACTGTCAGAGACCCAGTTCTCTTGCAAAGTGTGAAGAACCATAGAGAAGCAGCTGCTGAAGAACACAAATATCGTGTAATACTGCTGAGTCAACGACTACTGCTGTAATAATAATTTATCAAATTTGAGGTGCCTGCTTTGTGCTGCAAGGTGCTGTCACTCAAACCAGGTAACTCAGATGAGCAAATTTATCCTCCTGTTTTAATTTCTATTTTTTTTTTTTAGGGACGACTGTTGAGCCTTCAGACTCACTACTGGATGAAAGACAAGGCTGTGTTGCTTCATTAGAGAACCGAGGGCTGAAAAGAGTATCCCAATAAAGGATTCTTGGAGAGACACCACAAAAAATTTACTGCATAAATAAATTAACCAAATAAATTACCCAAAACTCTACTCGGTGTATAGTAAGGCAGTTTGTTTTTATAGTTTAACCTTGTTAGAAACTGAAATCTATGATGCCCCAACACGGCAGAGTTTTGGATAAATCCCACACACACGTTCTCTCCTACCATAAAAGTGAGGACATGTCTTGTTTTGAACCGAGGGTTCTAAGAACTGAGGAACAGAGCATCCTTCTGTACCCACCTCCCCCAACAAAGCCAGACCCCCATGCATGAACTTGGAACCCTTTTGGGTGGTACCAGGCATGGCCACCATCGACTGGGCAATGGAGGCCAACATTGGGGATGCAAGGTGATTTCATTGATGCTGCTGACTGGACTTCTGGACCCAAAATGCTGGTGAACATGGCTTAACCACAACTTAACCACAAACCATCACCATAGAAACATGCCATGGATGCAGAAAACCACAAATGAAAGGCACCAGCAAAAAGGATTTATAAAGGCAGGGGCTTGGCTCCTATGCTAAGAGAGACTTCCCACTCTACAGACCCTCGGGGTGGTACTTTCCCTTCTTTCTTTCTCTTTCTCTCTTTTCTTTCTCACTCTCTACCTCTCTTCTCCTCTCTCTCGCCCACCCCCCATCTTCTTTCTCACTGTTTCCCCTCATTCCCCCCTCCTTACCCTTCTGAGTATAATTTGTGTGAGCGTAATAAAAGCTACCCTATGATTTGACATCGTTTGTGTCTTAGTTGTGGGGCCGAGAATATTGTACCTCTCATGAGTGGAACTTCTCTAGATCATGACAAACCTTTACTGATCTGAATCTGCTAATCAGCTCTCTACTACGCAGATGCTCTTTATAAAGCTATAACCAAATACTCTTGGCACTACAGATGCAAGATTTTTGGCTTCTGTGTTTAATCCTACTCCTGGGTGGACATGTCCTCACATCTTGGATGAGGCTAGCTAATCTATTTGCTTCCTGCTGAGAGAGACTGTTGTTACAATACAATGACTCAGCTTATCTGGAGTGTGACTGTTCTGCCTGGATTTGAACCTTTTCCCTGTGTATGGAACCAAAATATAGGGTTTTCTGTAAAAACATTAACTCTCAAAAGGAAATTCATAGTAAATTACTGATGAAACTAAGTAATTCATGTCAATTACTTTGTCAAATTCTGTGATAAAGGCAGATTTCTTGCAATTGTAAGCACCTGGCTTTTCTCATCACTCTCGCTGTCTTATATTCAGGATTAAAGCTTATGGATAGATTTGGGTATGTGAAGAAGCAGCTTATGGAAAGTGCCAGAAGTTGACATAAAGTTAACATTGCTCTGCACACGAGACAAATACGAAATGCTAAATATTTTTCTAGAAACAAAACATTAAGCATCAAAATAAAGCTCTCCCCCTTATGTTTCATAGGTGGCCAACACGATACCATTTCACAACTAATCGTTGTAGGATTCCTACTGTAGAGGAGCCCACCTGTGTCTGCACAGTGAGCTCCTGTATGTGGTACAGAGAGTGGCTGTTGTGGGAGGGGGGGCAGTTCTCCTAAGGTTCTCCTGGAAAATGTCCTGCCAGCTGTCGTAATTAGGTATTTACTGGGAGAGGGAAAGGACAATAACTCAGTTATTTCTCCTTGTAACAGATGGCAGAGAAAGAGGTACATCCTTGGAGTGATGCATGCTCCTCTAGATCAGTGCTAGCACCAGTGAATTAAATCATCTAAATGCATTTTGAACAAGACCCAGTATCTTGTTTTAAGAGAGAGCAATTTTTAAAGGTTCTTATCTCAGCTGTAATTTCTCATCTGATGACATTTCACGTCCTTTCTCAGGGTTCAGGTTTGATTTTCTGCTCACAAACTGTACTAGTCTCTCAGCAAAGAAAACGGAGGTTTGGTTTTCCCTCCCAGACTATTGCAAGAGCTTTAATACTAAACCCTATAAGTAAAGAAATATTGTGTCAGCAGAAAGAACGTAACTTAGTTTACGTACTGTAGTTAGATTTTTTTTCACACTGAAAATACTAGAAGTAAGAATATTTCAGCGCAGCATTTTGTAAAGGGTAGGAAAGGAGGTAGCATTTCTGAGTATCAATCAGAAACCCTCTTGCTCTGTTCCAGTTCTGTAGAAAAAAAAGGAATTAACCTCTAAACCCTAAAATGGTTTTAAAACCCCAAATGATTAAAGCACAATTACCCTTAGAGTGATTAAAAACTCTAAGATTAGTGTAATGCAACTGCCTGCTGAAATAACTGTAATGTAGTAGAAGTTAAATGTCTTCCTGGTCTGCTACAACATTCCAACCTTTAGATAAAGATCTAAGTCTGTTGTTGTCTTGCACCTTCATCTTTTAGTCCTATCAATTTCGAAGAGCATATTGGAAAGGAGATGTCTCGCTGTTTTCCTTCGTTCCTGTGCTCTGAAAGGAGTTACAGCACTTCATGGAACAGATGAAATTTAAAACCTGCCGTGAGCTTCAAGAGTAGTTGCGGCACATTAACAACCGCTGCTGCGTGAGGTCGTTTCACAAGGTCACACAAACATGTCACCGTGATGCACTATTCTAGTGGACAATGTGAAAACAAATCAGGTAGATGGATGTCCATGTTTGGTAAAGCTGTTGTCAGACATTTGTAACTAGGCACAGCATAAGCATTTGCTTTTAGTCACGTGCTTTATGCCCAGCTAACTATTAGTGGGCTCTACGCCCAAGAGGAGAGGAGAGTAGAAGTACGCTTAAGACTGTGCTGGAGAATTGGCTAGTCTTTGTGATTAGACTAGCTGGAGCAGAGGTCTTTTTCAATTGTCTTCTGGATCGTGGAATTACAAATCTCTGAAACAGCTTCCTTACTAGTGGACAGCTAAAGCAGCAGCTGCACTTCTTAGATGGCCACATGTTTGTAGTCGTATTTGTAGTGACCTAGGGCACAACTTTCACAGTACAACACGGTATAATAAATTTATTATTTGGAATTTGCAGAACACTTGCCCTCTTTAATTTCTTCACTAGGCTAGAAATTCTTGGGCAGCATGTTCATGGCATAACATATTAAAAGATAGGACTGAAGATGAAGCCTGGAATTGTAGGTCAAGAAAATCTTGAACATTCTTTAAATAATAACTTTGCATGCAGAAGCTATTGCAGATTGATTGTCCCAGCCTGTATATCCCTTCCTAATGATCCTGGGGAAACAATTAAGAATTCTCACAACTTATCTGCACATCTATGTACGTGTCTACACAGAAGCGCGTGCAGTGATGCGTAAGTTTTACATCGTACAGTTTACCCTCAAAGTGGTTTTTTTTCTTTGAATTCTTTACATGTTTATTTTATAAAATTGATTGGCATCCACTGATGATGGCGGGATGAAAGGTGATTTTTGAATCCTATGCAAATTGCACAGTGCTGGGTTTTAATTGGTGAAGAAAATTCTGTATCAAAACGTAATTGCATTGTTCAGCTCATGCTGCCACCCTTCCAGTTCTTCGCTTGCCTTGCATGTTGCACGTTACTGGCTCACCAAGTTTTTGTGCACATGGCTTTCAAAATTAACACCCAGTAAGTAAAGTAGCCAGTTAATTAGGTAACTGTGAATCCATCTTAACCACTTGATAAGTCACTTAAACCAAAATGTAACCTTTTATTGTGAAGGGCAATTTGGGTGCAACTGCTGTCTTTTGTTTGCTGTGGGTCCTTTACAATTGTGGTTTAGGGGTTTTTTAACCGTTTTCATTAGAAGCCAGTCCTGGGTTTATTTTTCACTACCTAAGTGTGTGGTAGTTGATCTCACATTTAGCTGTTGAATCAATTAGAACATGAGTCAGAGTGGTAGGACATTTGCACTCTACATTTTGTATCATAAATAAAACATGCACTAAACAAGCATGTCAAAAACCAGACCAAAACATCTCTGTGGTGATTAAATTGCCATTGTGTATTTAGCTGGCAGACTTTTGGATCTTCAAAGGACACTGATACACTGTTTAGCCTCTTATTTGGAGAATTACTTTTTTCTTCACATTTCATTGGGTTTTCTCTGCTTAGGAAAACCTTCAAGTTGTAAGGGACCAAAAAAGCCCACTCCTGAGTAAGCACAGTCTCTCCTACAGTGTGTATTTGTGCATCTAGAGCAACTCTACATTTCAGCTCTGTTGTTCTTAGCAGGCAAACATCTCTTCTGTACATTTTCTAGAGTATTTGTATTGTATTCCTTGATAGTTTTTTGATATCAAAGGAAGTTGAGTTGTAAATGATGCAGTAGGGACAAATACCTTAAGTACAACCTATGAGGAATTCCTATTTTTCTCTTTCTTATAAATATGTTTATTCTTCTGTTTTGGTCAAATTCTGGAGTAACATTCACTGTGTCTTATTTTTGTTAGTTTTTACTGGGTTTTTCACTTGTAAAAGAATTTTTGTCTACTATTTTTTCTTTTTTCTAATGGTTGCTCTCCTCCACGCTGAGCAAAGTCCAAGGTTGTTGGTAGGTTTATCCCTGGTGTATCTGGTGGGAAGGTAGGTAGGTGATGTAGGTGTGACCATCTGACAATAACCAGTTCTGGTTAATTTGTGTTCAGTGTTCATAAATCACAACATGAGAGTCCAGATGATCCAGAAGATCCAGATGGTCCAGAAGATCCAGTTGATTTTATGTCCTTTCTGAAGCAGTAACTGAGGTAGTTGCCCCTTGGTGTGCGTATTTCTGTCACATCTTCGTGTGGTTTAACTGCTTTTCTGCCACTTTGGACTACAAAATGCAAGAAATACCAGAAATGGAAAGCTGACAAGTTTGTTCTTCATGAGTGTTGCAACAGCAGGAGTTCTGAGAGCATCTAGTTCTAATGAAACTAAGTGAAAGTGTGGCAGCACAGGAATACAGGTGAGAGGAGTTCCTATTACGTGTTTGGAAAACTAGAAATTAGAAAATTGGATATATATAATAACACAGATGAAGAACATAGTAAAGGACTAGCTTTTAAATAAATGTTTTGCAGGTGAACTACGAATTTGAAATTAAAATATTTAAATATGAGTAACATGCAAGTGATTCCATTAGTGGCAGTGAAGTCTTAGACTAATGTGATTACTGTAGATCTTCTACTCATTTGTACTTATCTTTTAAGGGAGAAAAATAAAGTATGGCTACAAATAAAACATAGGAAAGTGTGTAGGGTGGTGCCAACCTTATGTCTGTTTAGTGATTCTAGTTATGTCGTTAAAGAATGGCAGCATGTTGTATGTCACCTTTATAGACTGCATAACATCCCCAGCATACAGAAAACACTCAGTGCCGCCTGTATTGCTGTTGTGTTTTCTTTGTGGATGTGTGTGTTCCTTATCTCTCTAACAAACAAGTATCTCATTTCTGTGGAGTTTGATGACCTACCAGCATGGGTTTAAATAAATGATGAGGCTTTTAAAACGCCACATAATGCTGATCTCTCCGAGGATTGCCAGGTGATATGCCGCAGCCCAGAACAGGCGCTTTCTGTGTAGGGTTTATTTTCAGCACGGAGATTTTGCTTAGTATTTATGATAAAAACAGGCCCAAGCAACTGCTGTCCCAGACCTGGTAACAGTCATCTGCCAACAACATGATGAATAGGAGACCGCGAGACTCAGAACACATATTAGCAGATAAAATGTAAAGAAAATGCTTTCCTGGATTTTTTTTCCATTCCTGTGATCCGTGGTTACATGTGTAATACGAGGTACAGCATACAGGCAGAGATTAGTAGGCTTTTTTCCTCCATTAAATGTAATCACATTTCTGTAGTAATATTTTTGTAGCTGAATAGCTGATAGCATAACATGAAATGTTGTTCTCATGTAAAATGTATTAGATAGAATCTGCCGAAGCCATGGGTATCCCCAGTTTCTAGCATCTATGTCTTGACTCTCATTTCCACTGCAGACAGTTATCTGAAAGTTACTTCTCTAAACGGCTAATATAATCTTAAGAAGGCATTTGAACTGCCTAAAGTTGAGTTTTACGTTGCAATAGCAAAAGAATATGAAATCAAATCCTGCTGGCACTAACCTGCCTTTACATTTCATTTATTACATCTTGAACATGAGCCCTTCTGTAGCTGTTTCTGTGTCAATGGCAGTAGGTAGATGGGAGAAGTCATTATAAAATGTACTAGTTTGCATGCTTCATCCTTACTTTTTCTTTTTCCCCTCCCTCTTGGTTTGCCAACACAACTAACAACCCCAACAGTTTGATAATTTTAGATGAGAAGGGAGTGTGTGTGTGTGTGTGTGGGGGGGGTGTTCATGCACAACTGTTCAGTTGTGATTTGTACCATCCTGGCACACATATTATTAGAGGGAATGGTACCTACGCACTTGCCATGGTGGTGAACTGCAGCATCCCACCTCTGTCTGCAAGGGACTTGCTTCTGTGTCACATGCTGTAGGTTGATTTAACTCATGTTATGGTGTTTATTTACAAGCTCTTAATAAATACAAATAGCCCAAAGATAACACTACAGAGGGAACACAATTCTCTCTGGATTCCACTAGACTCAGATTTATCTGGATGTAAGTGGAGTTCCACAGCCTCAATGGCAGGTAACTGGTGAAGTGACAGAAAAGTTCGAAGTGCAGCCCTGGCCCAGGACAGTTCTGCTTATTTAAATTTTCTGTGCCCTCAATGTGAAAGGCTGTACCTGTGTCTGCAGGGCAAGTATTTCCCCCCAATGGAGTTTAAAAGTATTTTTAATAGGCTTTTATTTAATTTTCTGACATAATACGCAAGCAGTTCTATATTCATTAAAGAATCCTGTGTAGTTCTGCCTTTGAATATGTAAACTTTGAACTGTGAAAGCATCAGCATCAGGAAGTCTCTAAAAGAATGTGCTGCATGAATTTACCGGTTGTCATCTTGTTCCACCAGTTACGTGTAGCACGACCTGCAGAGATGAACTGCAAAGGGTTCTGCAGTTATGTGAACCCTTGATAAAAGCGTGTGTCACACAATAAATGCTGAGTTACATGTTTTATGATAGAACACATAGTGATAACTGCAAAACCCAAGGGAAAGAGAATTCAAATTACTCATGAAGCTCATAGTTTTTAAGACATGAAAATGCACCACCCCCCACCAATGTAAAACAAAATACCACTGCTAGTCTGTAAGAGGCTTATGAGTGTTTTGGGGATGTGAGTATGGCAATACCTGTGCTCTCCAACAGCCCAGCACAGCTCGAGCTGGTCTGTGCCACCCTGCAGTGGCTATGCAGAAGGCAGCTGCTGGAACAAGTGATTCTGGCCTGGAACGTCTCTCAGTCATTTTAAAAATCGCTGCAGTTCCTGCACAGTGATTTCAGCCGGTATTTTTGTTCCGCTTCACCTTCACGGCGCTGCCGGCCATTGCAGCGGTGCCAAGCACCGAATGCAACCAGCGGCGGCTCCGCGCCGGGGGCTGCTCGCGCTGCTCTCCCGTGTCCCGCGGTGTCTGTCGACAAATTAACGCGTCTCGTGTCTGTAAATGCAGCTGAGTTCGCGCCGGACGCCTCACTCGGAGCCTTCGTGTTGCTGGTGGCGTGGGTCACCCTGTCACAGCGGGCTAGTCCCGGAGCCGCGCAGCCCGCGGCTGACGTGAACCCGCTCACCGCTCCGCGGGGCCAACCCCGCCGGGGCCGCGCAGGGACCTTACGGGGTCTCCCCTTCAGCGGGAACGAGGCTCCTCGCTCGCGCCGCCCCCTGGCGGCGCACGGGAGCGCGCACGGCGGCGCTGAGGGGAAGGCGAAGGCGGCGCCTCCCGCCGCGGCGGCAGTCGGGGCTGCTGAGCGCAGAGCCCGGCAGCGGAGTGCAGAGCCCGGTCCCGCGCCCGGCCGCCCTCCCTGTACCCCGGTGTCGCCTTTCCCCGACACTCGCCTTTCCCCACGCCCCGGCCAGATGATGAACTTTCTGCGGCGCAGGCTCTCGGACAGCAGCTTCATCGCTAACCTGCCCAATGGCTACATGACCGACCTGCAGCGGCCGGAGCCGCAGCAGCCGCCGCCTCCTCCTCCCTCAGCTTCGTCGGCCCCCGCCTCAGCCTCGCCGGCCGTGGAGCGCCGGCAGCCGCCGCCGCAGTCGGCCCCCCCGCCACAGCAGCCGCCGCCGCAGCCTCAGCAGTCGGCGGGCAGCAGCTTCTTCAGCTCCCTCTCGAACGCCGTGAAGCAGACGG
>JAOXOE010032115.1:0-11338 GCA_028565055.1 Phoeniculus purpureus
TGTCACCCTCACTGGGAAGAAGTTCCTTCTCACATTCATATGGAACCTCCTACGTTCCAGTTTACAAACCAGGAACACATCTTATGCCTTTTTCAACTCTCTGAAAAATAAAAAATATTTAAAAATAAAATAAAAATAAAATATTAAATATTAAAATATTTAATAAAAAATTAAACTATAATATTAAAAAATAAAAATATTAACTACATTTGGGATCATGTTCTGTTAGTAATTTCAGGAGAACAATAAGACCCCAGAAATTGCATTGAAGAAAGAGCGGTACTATTCTTTCAAGCTCTACACACAACATAAGATTGAATTGCCAAACTCTGCTGCCGTTCCTAATAAACAGCACAGATGTTTAGAATACAAGATAAAATGCTGTTTAGGATTTCGGTTTCAAACACTTTAAAACCACTTTGACTGAACTAAGCATCACAGACTGACAATAAAAAAAGCAGTTCCTAACTGGAAAGTCTCTAAATCTATAGCCAAGGTTTGACATCCACATGTCACTCCCTTCTTTAAGAAAGACTAGTTTACAATAATACAGAATGAGATTGATTCTTTTTTACCACAGAGCTTTTGCATTATATGTTCTTTATCCCATTTGTATAGTGCTTTCCCTTAGCTTCATGGTGACCTTTCAGCCATTCTATCACAGACAGCCTAAAGGTTA
The DNA here is from genome assembly GCA_028565055.1 of Phoeniculus purpureus. Taxonomy (NCBI): domain Eukaryota; kingdom Metazoa; phylum Chordata; class Aves; order Bucerotiformes; family Phoeniculidae; genus Phoeniculus; species Phoeniculus purpureus. Next base: position 680 of record JAOXOE010032115.1, read on the forward strand.
TTTATACCACACACAGAAGTGGGCAAGGGAAGCTCAGTTGTTTGTAAATGCAGGAGGGCAATTCAGAATAGAATGAATTTCAGCTGCAATGCCGGAATTCTTTATTGTGTCCACATAAGAGATGTACAAACCACTCACTCAGCAGACAAGAAGTTTACAAGTCGCACATCATACGTATACTGGAATGACAAGATTTGAAGTAGACCTGTTTGGTGCCAGAGCCAAACTCTGTTCTGAATCTCTGGGGAGATTTGGTTTGTGTTGATATAAGGTTGTGGGATTTTACTTTAAACCAGTAAGCAGGCACACCAGACAAAAAACAACTAGCCTCTGCAGACATACCTGTCCTTGATCAGGTATTACTTGTACATGGCAATCATTTTTCAGTCACCAAATAAAGCCTTCTCTGGAAAGACCAATACTACGTCTAGGTAGCCAAACATTAAGTAGCTCCTTGTAAGCAACAGTAGTCACCTTTTCTGTAAGGGAAGTAAACCATGGGAGGATTTCTCTACCTTTTTTCCGGATACCAGTTGTTAGTGGGAAGTTAGTGCACTTCAATCTCATAATCATATAGACTTGTGGCACCAACACCACCATACTGCAGGCAGCCAAGACAGCTAATTATGCAGATCTCTGCCTCAGGGAGTTGGACTCGATGATGTTTATGGGTCCCTTCCAACTCAAGGTAATCTATACTTGTATGCATTTCAAGTTGCTTCAGATAATGTTTTCAAAATAACAAAAGTCCAGAAAGGTGTGTCACTAAGCACGATTCATTTAATAAATAAACTGCTATTGGACTCTTTCCTTTGATGTAAAATCCTACATTAATGGTCTCAGGCTTATATTTCTTTGATGAAGATGACTTTCAATGATACAGTAAGAGAAGACCAAATTCATACGGAACAGCAGGATGTTTGAAACTAAAACAAGGGCAATTCCTTCAAGTATAGTGTAGCTATACAATGCCTTTCCCCTTATCGGTATCCTTTGGGTGTGACGGTGATCTGGCTGTGACCTCTGTGACCCTATTGACAACAAGGGTTGGTTTGACTGATCTGGCTGGTTAGACTAGTGCCCTCTTTTTCCCTCACTAATCCATGTGCATCCCTCTTGAATCCTTGTGCTTGATTAAAGAGGATGTCCTTCCCCGATAGAGACGTACCGTGCATCAGTCAAGGGTATATGGTAGCTGCATCCACGGCTAGAACCTCCAGACAAGCTTAAGGTGATCCCTCAACTTCAAATTCCTTCTGTGTGCAGACCTTGATACTGCTATCTTAGGAAGAAAAGCAAAGAAAAGTGGTTTGCTTTCCGGAATAAATTACTACTGTTTAAGGTAAGGTGTAAGAGACCTCACAAACCATGAACATTAGATATGTTGTGTATGTCCATGCCAGTCACTCTCTAGGAAACATATTCCTCTTCAGCACTTGTTTAAGTCCTATGTCTTGTAGTTTCAGAAGATGCAATTCAAGCTGAACACATCCAGATTCAAATATGTTAAACTTTAGATGATCTTTCGAGGTCCCTTCCAATACCTAATGTTCTGTGATTCTGTGATTAAGCATTTTGACTCAGAATTCGAACATTGCATTACTTCTTATTAATTAACTTTGCAAGAATTCTGAATGGTGAATAGAAAGTTTTGCTCTAGCCTAACACATATCTGCAGATTTGCATGCAGTTTATCCAAAAGAGAGAGAACTGAGTATTAAAGAGGTGAAGATCACAGATTAACTTTTCAGCAGACTTGAGGTTGGAACCCTCAATTCACTATCTTGTCCCTGGATCACTCTGTCAGTAAAAGCCGAAACTGCAGAATTCATAGACGTTCAGAATCGTAGACTCATTCAGGTTTGGAAGGACTTTTAAGATCATCCAGTCCAAGTGTAAACCTAACACTGCCAAGTCCACCACTAAATTGTGTCCCTAAGCACCACATCTACACATCTTTTAAATACCTCTAGGGATGGTGACTCAACCACTTCCCTGGGCAGCCTGCTCCAGGGTTGAAAACCCTTTCAGTGAAGAATTTTTTCCTAATAACCAATCTTAATGTCCCCTGGCTGTTGTAGTTTCCTCTTGCTATTTGGAATAAAATACCAACACACTCCTCACTATTGCCTTCTTTCAGGTAGTTGTGGAGAGTTATAAGTTTCTCCCTCAGCCTCCTTTTCTCCAGGCTAAACAACAGTAGTTCCCTCAGTCACTCCTCATAAGACTTACGCTCTAGTTCCCTCACAAGCTTCATTTCCCTTCTTTGGACATGCTCCAGCACCTCAATGTCTTTGCTGTAGTGAGGGGCCCAAAACTGAACACAGTATTCAAGGTGTGGCCTCACCAGTGCTGAGTACAGAGGGATGATCACTCCTCTGCTCCTGCTGACCACACTATTTCTGGGACAAGCCAAGATGCTTACAGTCCCATCAGTCTCGCATCTGTGAGGTGCTTACATTTCTGTTCCCACAGTAAAGGATATTTGTTCACCCTTATTGAACACAAATACTTGAGGAAGTATTGAGACAGAACTGAAATAATTGACTCAAACAGATGAATATCTCAGAAGAAACTCTAGATCACAAAATCACAGAGTAACTAGGGATTGGAAGGGACTTTGAATGATCATCTAGTCCAACACCCACCCCCTCCCCCGCCACAGGATTTTGTAGCTGCTGTCATTCTTTTCCTCAAATATCACTTACCTTTGTGAAGAACTTGTCCTAGAATAATTCTGAGCTCCTTTTCCCCATTACTGGTAGATTTCCGTGCATGCATTTGTACCCGGACTGTTGTTTGGATGTTCTCATTTGCAGAGATGTGCCTGTGCTGTGACTCTTTTAAAGACCGCTAATTCCTGAGGAGAACTAACCCACTGCCCACTAACCTGCTGCCAAGCATCACTATGGGAGACGAAATGTCACCACTGCAAACAGATGCTGAAAGTACTCCAGACCTACTCTGCTGTCATGAATGTTCTTGCTACAGAGTAAGTGGCAAAGAAAATTGCAAAGCAAAGGTTCAACAAAATGACTTTCTAAGGTCACCTCAAACACGACTTTTCCTATGATACTATGACAGGTGGCAATGTGGTACATGAGACAGAAAGTGCTCCAACTGCATAAAACTGAGGCTTTACTGTCTATTATTACCAAGCTGTTATTACAGTCCTGCCATCTGATGTGAGGTGCTGCATGAACTAACATCCTGATCACATGGGTTGCCTTCCTTTAATATACTTTTTCATATAAAATACTAATACATTTTTATTTATAATTTATATACTCATAAATTATGAATAATGTAATCCATTATATAGGCCTGCATGACAGGATTCAGCTCCAAGCGTGACCTAAAATAAAAGCCAAGCAACTCTTGGACAATTTAGCAACATCTGCGCACTGTGCTGCATCCTCTAAGCAGATGAAAGGAGGTAAAGCATAAAGTGCTTTTCCTGGGACTTTATGGCAACCAGAGCTGTACTGCACAGGTCTCAGCCATATTCAGCAGTTGTGCAACACTGATTTGGACCAATATCAGAATAGGACCCCCCTCTGTGACAAAAATAGGGCTGACAAACACTGAGCAACAGATAGAGCGCATGGCAAAAGGGAATGCCTCTTGAAGCATAACAGGAGGTAAGATTACACTCATACAACACTGCTGTTTGCAGGAAGAGAAGCAGTGTGTGTGTGTGTCCCCCCAAACACAGGCACACTCACATGTTGTAATGAGTCACAGATTAACTGCTATTTTATTCTTGCACATTCAAAGGGCTGTTGTAGAGTACAATATTGTGGGGGTGCTTGTCCTACAGGTAACAGACCAAAGAGTTGCCTCACTCCATTTGAGATGAGGAATCCTGATACTACACTAATGGAAACGCTCAAAAAAACCCTTTTGCCACCAGTACTCTGCTTGCTATCATAAACACAGCCCTCAGATAATTTCAGATTATTTCAGTGAACAGTCCACTACCTGATGTCAGTGGTCAGGCACCCAAAATCCACGGAGTGATTTGAAGCACGTATACTTCAATGGAAAGGCATGCCCTGACTCCCATCCTGACTCACACGGGCTGAGGGTCAGACTCTTGGAGTCTGCACATGACTGGTAATTTTTAAATTATTACAATGAAGGGAAAGATTGCCTTTTTAATGCCCAAGCACAACAGCTGCAATGTCATTGGGGTTATGTTCTGAGATGCTCCTAGACTGCAGCCCAAATAAGTATCTTAATGACACTTTGAAAATATGTAAAGCAGTTCTTTTATATGCAATGACAATTCTGTCTGGGCACATCGTCTGTTTGTCCAGCCAGAGCAGAATTAGAATTAATGAACCAGATTCTACTACGATTTGTCTAACTACAGCTACAGCAAACATGATGATGCTACTCTGTGTGTAAATAAGGGAAGACTTGAATCATTTGGTTCATGCCAGTGAGCTTACGATTAGATAGCACCTTTCCATGCCAATGGATCTCCAGTTTCTCTGAAAAGTGCCGCAATGCACAAGGCTCTACTTTATTCCCATGCATCTCCTGTTTAAGACTTCTTAACCAACAGCTTCAGAAAGCTCATTGCTACCAAAGTTACAGAAAGAGTTTGGGAAAACAAACTACAATTACTTGCACGTGAACTTGGTCACTCTGCAGGCACTTCACCTCACACCTGTAAGAAATACCTTTGGAAACGTTAATGATCATATTGATGACAGTCTTGTCTTGCTACACAAGACAGATTCTCTGGCATAGTGTCCCAAAGGTGCCAGTTTGAACCACTCACGAGTGACACCAAATGATGGTCCAAAGGTGTGTTACTGATTCAAGGAATTATCACCTGTAGTTGCAGTAATTTTTACATCACACGGTAATTTGCATAGTATAAAAAATACATTGGGTGCCAAACGAGTAGCAACATGCAAGTAGGGTCTTGTCTCAAAAATAGGGTAAACAAAATGAGCTCATTAGGGTGCAAAGCACTATCTACAGAAGGGAACACCTGAGGTCCTGCAACTTGCTGCTATTATTGCAAAATGCAACACAAATTAAAACAGTGATGGTTGACAAAACAGTAATAGCCAAAGTATTGGGGGAGGTGAATTAGGAACAGACATATTAACCAAAATTAGTTTCAGCAATTCTCTCATATTCCTGCTGTTACTTATATTAGATCAGTGCAAGGGCAGCAGCATCCCAGACAACATCTGGTGTATCTAATTGTCCCTGACAGACTTTTGGGTTTTTCTAGAGTGGGTGAGGTGTTACACAGGGAGATATAAGCCTGTCCAAAGTTCTTCTAGTCTGAAAGATGATCTGCCACTAATTTATAAACCCATGAGGGGAAAAGGAACTTAGCTTTTTGTGTTGCTATATAAGGCAAGACAACCTAATGAATGATACCTGCTTGCCAGCTCTCTGCACACCGAGACATAGGCATTTCCACATACTAATAGGCTCATTAAAATCTGGAGACCAGAGAAGTTTGTAGCTCTTCCTCATTCTGGCTTTTCACTTGTTTTTACCTAGCAAAGACAATTTTCCATATTCTTCTATCTTTCAGTGACAGTTCCTGTAATTAAAATAAGATTTGGGAAACAGCATGCAAGATAGAGGGGGAGGAGGTTAACGTAAAAGTCCTGAGAAACTTTAAGTTTCCTACTCATTAGGTATCCTCTACACAGGCACTAGTATGCAGGTGAATAAGGGAGTTGTACCTTAGGGACAACAACAAATCAAGCGTGACACCACAGCTTACTGGATGGAGAAGAGGCCCCTGGGTGCTGGCAGCATAGTCTTTGATAGTGAAGTGACTTGAAAACGTACGGAAGCAGCATATGGTTATGCCACCTGACTCCTTACTACACTTTAAAGGACATGGGCCCGTTAATAGCAGAAAGTTATAATGACAGAGGAGCCCACAGCATATGTGCTTCTCGCCCAGTGAAAACTGATGTCTCCTTAACACACCCATCAGGCTGTGTCTGTCTGATTGACTACAGCAAGTGACTTTGGCAGAACAACACACAGCCCCGAGGAGGAAGGGCTATAACATATTAATATAAGAATGCCGTTGATTACAATATAAGCTGTTGAAAGTGAGCTGACTATAGCACAAGACTGGAAGAATGTGGCTGTCTGCAGGGTCCCGCCAGGAGAATGCATCTATCTATACCTACAAGCATTTGGCTGGCTGCAGACAGCTGTCATGCAATCAGAGTGGTCTGGTGGCGTTGTCACCTAACAAGCCATCGCACCCACAGTTCTTGTGGGTTTAAATATAACGCCCTTCTACATCCCAGAAGCTAATTAGTGTTTTTCCCCAGCAGTGGGGGGAGAGGGTCTCGTTTGGCTTATCTAGCAGTTTCTGAAACTCCACTTTAACTGAAAGTTTTGTCCTTGAACTGGCAAATGCTATTCTTGTACCCAAGGGAATGATTCCATTATTAAGAATCTAACTTATTTTTAGTAACTCTTCTGCTGTATATATAGGAACACCCTGGATATTTTTATCTTAAGAAATCCCTGGGGGTAATTTGTTTTGAAACAAATACACTGTCTGGGATTTTTTGAATAGTGGACAGTAATCAAATGCAGTGCATTTGCTGTATCTGATGTGTTTTAACAACACTCCAATGTGTAAGGGGTTTTTTGTTTTCTTCTTCCAATACACACACATTTAAATAACAAAGTATTACCAAAAAAAATTAGTATCTAAATGCCTTTTTAATATAGGACAATCAGTCCTGCAATCAGACCCATCAGGTCCCTCCTGCTTCAAAGCCAAAAAGTCCACCTGCTCTGAGCTGACTGCTATATTTACATGTGTATCAGGCTGGGATTTGCCCTTAGTTAATGGAGTTCAATCCCACAAGGTCTCTGAGAGGATGCTTAGGATAACACCACATGGGGTTGTGGCCATCCTCTCCAGCTGATGCAGCATACCTTCCTCTGCCCAGGTCCTCTTTGCAGTGATGGACCTTTCCAGGGACCTGTTCTTCTCTTTGTTTCTGGAGCAGCCCATTTTCAATCCTAATCCCTACCATCCCTTTCTAGATCTCTGGCCCCAGAGGCTTCATATGCAGGCGTTAGCTGGCCTTACTTCTCTTTCTTTGGTACTAGTGCATGAGAGTTTATTTAAATATCCCAGGTTGGAGGTTTTGATATCAGTCTCCATTTACATGGTTTAAGTAAGCTGAGCTTTTCCCTCCTCAGTTGTATGAGCTATTAGTATGTGAATGTTTTGTCCCTTTACTTCCCCTAAAAAAAGCAAGCTTAAAATGTTATTTGCTTTGGATTCTGAGAAGTACAAACTTTACCACATGGCAGACACATGTGAATCCATATGCTAGCATGTCTGTAAAGCCAAGAGAGATTAAAGCCTGAAGCTTCTATTAAATGCTCTCCTTTTTTTTCTTGCATGCAACATTTTTAGATCCAGCTCTAAGTGTTCACTGACTCATGAATATTTTTGAGCCAGCTCTGTTCATTGTGATAAATCATGCTGCTTGTGTATTGGTTTAGTGACAGATAGTTACCTGAAAGCTTCTAATGTAAAACGTTTTACGGCCATCTGAAGGGAAAAAAAAATCTGTGATCTTTGCCTGACTGTTGGAACAGTATGACAAGAGGAAACATATTGTACTCAAGCCCCACAGCATGCCAACTTTCTTTCTTTCTTCTAGAAATGGACAGAACTGAAAGGAAAGTGACTGCTGGTATATTGTGAAAGTACTTCCAAGTTTGTACAAGCTGCAGTGATAGATGCAAACACAGACAAAAGCCTTCATAGGAGATGAAAAATTTTGCAAAGAAAGCTGAAAAAATTCCTATGAAAGAAACAGAAGTATCATGGTTAGTCCTTCCAACAAAAAGAAATAGACGCCCTCTAGGCTTATGTTGCACAGTCAGACTTATTGTAGTTGCTAAACCAAATATAGATATTAGAGAATGCTATTCACGCTTTGAAAAGCACGTGTCATATTTAAAGCAATGCAAAGAAAACATTTCTTCTTTTAGAGGTCTCAGATGCCAGTGTTGCCTTTTCTCCTTGAAAGTTAGCTACCTCGAATCACCTCACGTTACCATGGTGCATGGGCATACAGGCAGTTGGCTGACGTGGCACTCTGCACAAACTGGTCTGTGACAGCAGCTTGTGACGTATACTCCACACAGTTGTAAATGCAGGACAATCTCATTTAGCTGATCCCTAATGGCCATCAAATTTAACCTTTGGATTAGAGACCACTCTAGGATGGTGCAAAAGGTGTCTTCCATTCAGGTGAAGAATTGGAAGGAAACTCTTCATAAACAGCTGACAGAGCACCACTATCCCTCCCCATGATGTTGACAGACCAGCAGCAACCTTCAGCAGTCGTCACTATATGTCTCAGATCAGACATCACACTGGCCCTGTGCTAAGGAAAACAAGGCATTAAGGTTTTTAGTTCTTCTTCTGCCAATCCTTCTACCTTAAATCAGTCCTAAAAATTTATGAGTTCTTCATACAAAAGAGATTCTCCCAGTTTCACAGGCTTTTTAAATTTCGTTCCTTTGAACTAGAAAAGTAAGAGATGATAGAAAACATTTCCTCACACTGCTTGGTGGAGGTGCATTAGCATAATACAGGTTTTTGTAGCTAAACTAATAAGCTGGTTTATTTTTTTGGTTAGAAATAAATCACACCATAGTTAAAACATCATCATTAATATCATACCATAACTCTGAATGTTTCAGCTCTGAGCTTGACTGGGTAAAGATGTCTTGCCGAGTAGAAAAAAATTCCACTATATTTTATTTATCAAGGTCAGATAATCTAGATTCTTATGTTCCTAAAGGAATTCAAGGGAATAAGCCACCAATATCCTACTGATTTTCAGCAAGATTTAGATATCAACTGCTCATAGACGCCTTTGAAAATGTAGTCTGAAGATCTCAACCAAGACTGAAACTCTTGCTCAGTAAATTCAGAAAGCAACACCAGCATCAGTTAAAATGAGTGCAACTGACAATTATAGTTTCAGCTGCCAAACTCACCTCACTTGCAAGTAATAATGATCTGCACTGAAATTAGGAGGTGAAGGAGACACAGACACTGAAAATGAAGCCACTTTTATTAAAAACATGGACATAAACCTGTGTGTGAAAAACTTTACCTTGATGACTAGGGAAAGTCAATCTTTTAAGTCCTGTGAACGACACCAAGAGCATGCCCCCTCTTCTACTAAAAATACCAGAGAACGCCTTGGTCTCTACCCAGATGAGTAGTTTTGCATGTTGTGTAATTAGATAATGTCAACAATTAACTCCTCATAACTGCTATAATTCTACCGACGCAGACTGTTTACATGAAGTTAAATTAATTTGTATTACAAGTTTATTAAACTATTATAATATTGTTATATCTGTGTCCTTAATTAAACAATCCAACTGCTGTTTTTCTACATGCAGCCAATAAACCAGTGTATTAAAACATCCCCTCCATTAGAAAGGAGTTATTGGCAGTGTAAGAGCAGAGTAGCACAGTAACCCTACATCATCTGAGGGTTTCAGGGAACCTCTGCAAGGATAAGAGAAGGCACAGGTTTCTGTAGCTGCAGCACTTAATTATTGACTCCTTGCTCTCCCAGTCCTTTCCATGGGGACACCTTTCAGAGGCAGTGTGGCTCAGCCCCACAACACCCACTACACACACTTGCTGTTCTAATTTGGAGGAAATGTCATGCTGGAGTCTTCAATGGAGGAATTAAGGAGACAGGATACTTAATGCAAAAACAGAGTCCAGTTAAGTCACTTACTAGTCCTAGCATCAGAAGCAGTCGTGGGTCGTTTTCAGACTGTGGCACTAAACTCAACAGTCAAAACAAAAATGGCACATGGAATCAAAGAGATTCCCTAGGGAGAAGAAAAAAATCCCCAATCGGATTTAATGTTTTCAAAACATGTTGTCCAGTGGCCCACTGGCAACACTCAAGACTTCTCATCGTATTCTGAGTATTTATAAAATATTTTTGATAGAAAGCACTATTGCTTGCAGGGGCTACGAAGCAAGCATGTTGGCTATGCAGAACGAACTTTGTCTTGAAGATAATCACTCAGAAAACTCCAGTCCAAAGCCTCTTACTGTTCTCATATTGTGGTATCTGAACATCTTCAGGAGTAGACAATTTGAAAGAAGTAGGTAAAGATGAATAAATCAAGAAACTGAATAAAGACATCTGGATTTTCTCTGCAGCAAAAACTCTGGTGATCAGTGATCTGGATCTAATCTGTTTCCTTCACTGAAGCACAGAAGCGTAAATTCAGCTTTGAGATTTGGATCTCAATCCAGATTTGAAAGTTAGATATTTAATAGGCCAGACTAAGTCCGCCATCTGCAGACATTTGGAATTCACACAAGAATATGACTAGGAATGATGCTACCTATTCCTTAAATTAGCTTCCAACTTTCCAACTTTCTCACCTTGCCAGCTTCAGCCTGCCTTAAACAAGTCATCTTGGAAAACAACCCAGTTGCCTGTTACTGAGGATCTTTGCTTTTATTCTTGCTGTTCTGTCTTACTGGTCTAGAGTTAACAGAGAAGACAAGAGGAGAGGAGAGGAGAGGAGAGGAGAGGAGAGGAGAGGAGAGGAGAGGAGAGGACGAGGGGAGGAGAG
>JAOXOE010032116.1:0-11337 GCA_028565055.1 Phoeniculus purpureus
GATCATCTATGAAGATGTTAAAGAGGATGGGGCCCAGCACTGATCCCTGAGGGACACCGCTAGTGACCGGCTGCCAGTTGGATGTGGCACCATTCATAGACTGGCCAGGGTTGGAAGGGACCTTAAAGATCATCCAGCTCCAACTCCCTGCACAGGCAGGGACATCTTCCCTAGAGCAGGTCACTCAGGGCCTCAGCCCGCCTGCCCTTCAACACTGCCTGGAATGGGACAGCCACAACCGCCTTGGGCAACCTGTTCTAGCATCTCCCCACCCTCACAGCAAAGAATTGGTTCCTCAAGTCCAACCTCAATCTCCCCTCTTGTAGTCTGGACCCCTTTCCCTTTGTCATCTTGCTACCACCCCTGTCCAAAGCCCTCCCCCAGCATTTTTGTAGTCCCCTTCCTTCAGAGACTGGGAAGCTGCTGGAAGGTCACCTGGGAGCCTCCTCTTCTCCAGGCTGAACCTTGTTCAGTCTGTACTCAGAGCGGAGGTGCTCTGTTCTTCTGACTTCTGCTTCCAGTTGCTCTCCTCTAGACACCTTCCAGGAGCTCTGGGTCCTTCTGCTGTTGGGAACTCTAGAAATGGACCCAGGATTCCAGGTGAGGTCTCACTGGGCAGAGCAGAGGAATCCCCTCACTCAACAGAGTCCATGCTGCTGTTGCTGCAGTCCAGGACACGGTTGGCTTTCTGGGCTGCCAGCGCTCACTGACAGCTCCTGGGAGAATTCTTCACCACTACCCCAAGTCCTCGTCAGGGCTGTCCTCAATCCCTTCTCCTCTCAATCTCTATTGGTGCAGGGGATTGCCTCAACCCAGGGGCAGACGCTTGCACTTCTCCTCTGTTATATAACTTGCCAAAATCTCTCAGTTTATTTGGTATAAGCTTGGGTTGGTCTGGTGTGGCTGCTGGCAGAGATGGATGACAGCTTTGGGGCAGCAAGTCTGGGGATCCCACTGGGACGTGTGGCTCACTCAGAGTCCTCAGAAAACCACCTTCACTTTGCTGTTCTGCTCAGAGCTCTGTGGTGCTGCTCTGTGTGAAGCAGCGAGCTCCCAGGGCAGAGCATCCTCCTCACTTGGAGCTGCCCAACCTCTGCAGGTGCTTTGGGGGCTCCCCTGGGCAGGCTGTGCAGTGTCTGAGCCCAGTGATGCTGGAAGTGATGGACAGGCGTGGAAAATGGGGGTAGAGAGGGATCGTGATTGCTGGTCTGATGTGGAGTGAACTGGGGGTGTTCAGCCTGGAGAAAAGGAGGCTGAAGGGAGACCGTATTCCTCTTTACAGCTACCTGAGAGGAGGGTGGAGAGAGGTTGGGGTTGGTCTCTTCTCCCCGGTCACTAGCTATAGGACAAGAGGAAACAGCCTCAGGTTGTGCCAGAGGAGGGTTTCCTGGACATCAGGAAAAACCTCTTCCCTGCCGGGTTGGAACAGGCTGCCCTGGAGGGGTTCAAACACCAAGTGCATGTGGCCCTCGGGAACAGGGTTCAGTAGGCAGGGTGAGGTTGGGGTGGTGGTTGGACTGGATGATCATGGAGGTCTCTTCCAACCTTAATGAGTCTGTGAATTGCGCTGATGTGTCCTTCATGGACAGGGTACAAGCAGAGGAGGAGTCCTGCTCTGCTCGAGATGAACCCCTTCAGTCAGTTACAGGGCTGAAAATAAAGAAACCCCAGGCACACTGATTGACCTTTTGGGTGCTGGCAGCTGCAAAACCGAGTTAGGGGGGGACCAACCCCTTGTCTGACATCCACTCCATGGTTTTAGGAAGAGAGGAACAATTAAATGACTGGGAAAACCTGCTTCCTGTGGGTCCTGGGAGTTTTTTCTCTCCCTAAGACAAGGCTAATGTCTTAGGAATCGTTTCCAAAAGCCAAAATGGATCTGAATGTGGTAACTTTTATCAGGCAGAGGGCTCTGTGTGTTTTCCTGCAGTGAGCAAACCTTAGGGGAGAAACCCCGCAGAGTCCCTGGGATTCTTGTTTTATCATTAAACAATGAAATATCTTGATTCTTAAGAAGCTGCAGAGCTGAGAGGCTGTGAACTGCCTTCTGTCTGTCTGGAGAAAGATTCTGTGGGAGAAATGGAAGGGAACAGGCTCACAGGCTCCGTCTGCATTTCCAATCCTTGTCTTGGCTTGGTGGGGCTGCGGTACCTGTTCTCCCCGCAGATGGCTCATGGGCCTTGTTCCCCAGCACTCAGCTCTGTGATGATGCCAGGCTGCTAAAACCAAATGGTCTCACAGTGTCTGTGGTTTCCCTCTGGCTGTGTTGGAGATAACGTGGTCTGGGGGGGTCTGGCTGGTCGCTGGGAGTTGGCAGCAGTAGGAGGCAGCAAGGTGAGGAGTTTGCTGGGTGCTGCAGCGGGGGCTGCCCTGGTTATGGCAGCGGTTCTGCGTGTAACATCGTGGCGTGTCAAGGGATGCAGGTGGACATACTCCCTGATGCTGAGCTCCCTGGGACCCCTTGGCTAGTAGCTCCCGGGTGGCTGGGGTGGGTGAAGCCTGCAAGCCCAGCCTTGAAAAAATAGTTAACATTTACAATTCTCTCTGTTGTTCCAAGCAGACTCCTTACTTGTGTCTTCCTTCCCTATCTCTGAGCTGCAGGTCTCCCCTTGTCTCCTGGGGGTTTGCATGGAGGGTCACCCCAGCCATTCCCACCTGGATTTGGGCGGCAAACTGGTGAAGCTCTTGTGTTGTCCCTGACATCAATCCAATTCTGAAAGCCGAAGTTGAGCTTGTCCTGGCCCTGGAGCCTCCTCCTCTTCCTCCACCTCCTCTTGGCCCTAGAGCCTGCTCCTCGCCCCATAGCCCACATGTAGCAGACCTGCCTGCTAGACACTAATTAAGACAACTGGTGCCGCAGTGTGCAGGCAGCAGTGACAGACATCTCCGTAGTCGAGAGCTCCAGCACTTGATTAGCGCTAACGAATGACGACAGGCTTGGCTCTGCCCTTTCTGCAGAGGTCATGCTCAACGCGGCCCGTTACCCGAGTTAATTACAGCACGGTAATTGGGTGCTTGCCTGCCTCGCAGATGTTTAGGAAAACACCTTTTGTACTCCATACATCACATACCTGTGGGGTTGCTCTGGAACCACGGCCATACGGGCAGTGCAGCTGGCCCAGGACCATGGCCATGGGCGTTGTTGATGTAGTTTCTTCAGGGTGGGGGTTGTCGATGATGTTTCTTTGGGGAATAGTGGTCATTGATGAGGTGGTTTTCGGGATAAGCATTGATGAGGTTTCTTTGGGGGGATGGGGGTCATTGATGAGGCTTCTTTGGGATTTGCGTCGATGAGGTTTCTTGGGATGGGGGTTGTTAGGAGACAAAAATAGGTAGAGGGGAGAAATAAAGAATCTGAAATGCCTTCCAAACTCACGTCTTCTCCCTGTCATGGAAAGCAGGGAGAGGACAAGAGCGAGAAGGTGGTGGGCTTCACTGAGTGCCAGTTATCCCATGGTTACGCCTGCAGCAGGGGTGAATTTTTCACAAGTGTGGTGTCCGTAGTAAATCCATAAAACAGGCTCAGCACTTCCCTAGTCCCAGTGATCTGCCTGGGAAATAACAGCAGGGCCAGACTTCGGCTCTGGAGGTGTGTGAGCTGGAGAAAAAGTGTCCTACCTGGGGGAGAACGCGTCCTACCTAGGAGCTGCTCCGATTTTTGCCGCTGGATGTGCTGGAGGGATGTTTTTTCACCTTCTCTCCTTCCCTTCCCAGCCCCAGGCAGCAAAGCTGTTGGGTTCAGGTAGGGGCTGTAAAACTCTGAGTTTATTTGTCTGGGACATGAAATTCCTCAGGATACCTGGTGCTGCTCTTTCATTGTTTTCCCTTTCCTCCCCTTCTGTTTGTCTGTTTAGAATAAGCCCTGCTGTGACTGCCAGAGGACTAATTACTGACTCCCTCCTCTTTTACTCCAGGTATTGAATTCCCTGCAGGAGGGAGACATCCTGCGTGTCCAGGGTCAGGGGAATGGATGGCTTCTGGTTTGGTTTGTCTCAGAGGTTTAGTGATTTTAGTCTGTTTGCTGTGGTTCAGCTCCCTCCAAATGCTCAGTGTCTGCAGCAGTGCTGGGTTTGGGAGGAGCTGGGGAGGGGTGAAGAGTTTGCTGTGGATGGGCTGCCTTTTCCAGCTGAGGGTGGTATCAGTTCCCCTGGGTACAGAGCAAAGGAGCTCTAGCAGCAGGAGCTGTAGGATTTCTTCCTCTCAGTCCTTATTTCAGCTTCTCAGGCAGAAGGCAGTGGAGACTCACCGCCCTATCCCTTTGGATCGGCTGTTTGACTGCGTCAGAAGGGGCTCTTTGTGTCAGGAAGGAGAGTGTAGGGAAGCAGCTGGTTTATGTGAACGATGATTCCCCAGGTCCCCTGCAGAACGCAGCCCGCTGCGAGACGCATCCTCCGCAGATGCTCCCAGCAGCCTCCTGCCTGGCACTGGTGAGGAAACCCCTCACACGAATAAGCAGCATAACCCATGTTCCTCTGAGTAGGAATCACCAACACCACGGTGTTGGGTTCTGCAGGGCTGTTCCCATCGCCCCGGGCAGTGCCGGACCATTTTCCAGCTACATTCATTTCTTGCTTTGTTAGGCACCATCATTTCATGTGATTCTTGTGGCAGCAATAAGATCATCTCTGCCTGGGCAGCATCCATTCCCAGTATGGATGGGAAGCGCTCTGTGCGGGGTTTGCGATGAGGCTGGGTTTATTTATGGCTGGAAAATCTCCCGGCACATCATTTACAGAGGAAATCAATCCGTGGAGGATGCACAGAGCAGCGATACACGCGGACAAATGCGGCTAAACTGCTAAATAACTGCATCTGGTCTCTGTTCCTTGACTCCCTCTGAGCTTCAGGGACTGGAGTTGGCTACCTGAAGAGTGTCTACGCAAGTACCGATGTCCAGTGGTGCAGCCCTGCTCTGACAACGGGCTGAACAGGAGCCAGCAGGGTGCCCAGGTGGCCCAGAAGGCCAATGGCATACTGGCTTCGATCAGCACTAGTGTGGCCAGCAAGGCTAGGGATGTCATTCTCCCCCTGCACTGGGGAGGGCTCCCCTCGAGTCCTGAAGGCAGTGCTGGGCCCCTCACTGCAAGAAAGAGATGGAGGGGCTGGAGCAGGTCCAGAGGAGCAATGAGGCTGGGGAAGGGACTGGAAGGAGAGGCTGAGGGTGTTTAGCCTGGAGAAGAGGGGATTCAGGGGGGACCTTCTCCCTCTCTCCAGCTCCCTGAAGGGAGGTTGTAGTCAGGTGGGGGTCAGGCTCTTCTCCCAGGCAACCAGCACCAGGAAGAGAGGGCAGAGCCTGAAGCTGCCGGGGGAGGCTTAGGCTGGATGTTAGGAAGCCCTTCCTCATGGAAAGGGTGCTCAGAGCCTGGACTGGGCTGCCCAGGGTGGTGGTGGAGTCCCCATCCCTGGAGGTATTGAAGGACAGCCTGGCTGTGGCCCTTAGTGCCCTGGTGTGGCTGCTGGGTTGATGTTAGTTGCTGGTCTCGTCTGGCTGAGCTCAGAGGGCTTCTCCAGCCTCAGTCATTGTGGGATTCTGTTTGGGTTTATTAAGTTCAGGATTTTCCCAGGGCTGTTAGTGGGCAAAGCGTTAAGGACTGTCGTGCGTTGGAGACCATGGGTTGCTCAAGTAGCAGCAAAGAGGCCAGAATTAAGCAGCAGTGGAGGCACATTAATAACAGTTCCAAAAGGATTAGTTTTCTCCTGTTCACAGAGCACTTCAGTGCCTGTTCAGTGTTACTCACCGGTGTGTTTGCAGAGCGCTTCTCTCCAGACACGATCAGCAATGAGTTCGGGTTGTTGGCCATGGACACGCTTGGTGGTGGCAGCTCAGCTCTCCGGGGTCTGAGCTTGCCCCAAGGCTCTGCAGCTTGACATGCTGGTTCCTGCTGGGTTTCTGTCCAAAACTGGAATTGGGATTAAAGCTCTACAAGCGGAGTTTGGAGGAATGAGTAGGAAAAGGAGGGTGTGTTGGCAGGTTTCCTGTTCAGGAGGATGAGGGAGGTGCTGTGCCTCTGCTCTGCACCCTCCAGAGATCCTGGGCTGGGGACACATTGTGGGAGCTCAGTGGGTTGTGACATTGTGAGGTGAAATCCTAAACGTGGGCCAAACCCGCGGCGGAACAGCCCATCAGCAGTGCTCTTGTGTTCTGTATTCTGCAGCTCCACAGCTGCTGTCAGACTGACAGTCCTCACACTCGGTGAGGTGATGGCCATCAGAGGCGCTGGGCAGGTGGCCACATCGCTCCCCACCCCAGGCTGCATCCAGCAGAGATCAGCGGCTGCCTTCAGCCCAGCTCAATTAACTTCTGCCTGGAGCAAGGTTTGATGAAACCAGCAGCACCTCCAAGCTCCTCGGCTGCCTGGAGAGGGAGGCACAGCCTGAGGAACAGCAGAGCCCTGTGAGGCCCAGCCCTTTCCCAAAGCTCTGGGGTGAGTTCTGTTTTATGAAGAAGCTCTTTCCGGGTTTTTTGGTTCTTCCCCAAGGCAGCTCCTGGAGCAGCATCCCCTCCCTCTGCCCCTGTGCCAGGCTGTGTGTCCAGGCAGGAGCAGTGCTCCATGAGTGAGGCTCCTATCTCATTGCAGCTCTGCCCTTGGTGCCTACAGCTGCACTGTCAGGGAATTGAGTGAGATCCATAGCAGGGAAGATGAGACCTCTTCATGCAGTGTGTGGGGAAAACTCTCTGTGTGGTTATGTCATCGATTCCTACAACGCCAGTGTGGGAGGGACCTCATAGAATCATTAGGGCTTGGAAGAGACCTCGAAAGATCACCCAGTCCAATCCCCCTGCCACAGCAGGATCCCCTAGACCAAGTCTCAGAGGAACATATCCAGGTGGGTCTTAAGAGTCACCTTCTTGTTGGCAGCCACCCTGTAGGTGCTGGGACATGGGGATAAAGTCCCCCCTCAGCCTTCTCAAGGCTGAGCATGTCCTGCTGACCTTTAGGTGATGCTTTGCTTGGTAATTTCTAATTAGAAGTGAGGATTGGAGCGCCAAGACGATTGCATGTTTACGCTCATCCATTTTTTCCCCCTCTCTATTTCTGGAGATAATGAGTCCTGCCTCCTCCCTTCCTCGGTGTCAAACTCCAGTTTGACCTTCTTGCTTGTAAATAGATTAGAAAAATTAATCCCCGGCTATAATGAGGTCTTTCATTATGCGATGGGGAAGGTTGTTTACAAGCTTTTAAAGCTCCCTCTGACCTAATAGGTGTGAAAGGGAAGAACGCTTAAGCTCTCCGTTGCTGCGGAGAATATTGTGTCTGAAAGTAAGAAGTCGGGGTGGGTTCCTTTTGCTGACGGCATTGAGGATCATCTCAGCACCACCAGCAGCAACTGGAAGAGCTTTGACAGAATCACAGAACAATTAGGGGTTGGAAGGGACCTCGAAAAAGCATCCAGTCCAATCCCCCTGCCACAGCAGGGTCCCCTAGATCTTTCAAGAGAAGGGCAGTGGGTTTTACGCTGCTGCATCTGCTGCAGTTACAGATTGGGGAACTGGGAGAGGAGTTTCCTTCCCAGCTGGTTTCTGGCAGCTCATGGGAACCAGCTGGCTGAGCCCCACTGGCAGCAATTGGTCTATTAGGACATTTTTCTCTAAAATGGAGTAGAGGAGCCTCAGCTGGTCAAAGGGGAGTAAAGCTGAGTGTGAAAGATGTGATGCTGGTCCATCTCTGTAGGAAATGAATGTCGTGATGGGGAGAAAGCAGGAGACACATGGCCCAGACCATCATGTGGTGGCTCATTGCTGCCATAAACCTGCTGACATCTCAGGTTCTCAAAGCTCTCAGGGAAAGGCTGGGGAGCTTATGAGGGGAGAGGCAGTGGAGGGTGACAGAGCACTAGAAGGGGCTGCCCAGGGGGGTTGTGGAGTCTCCTATGGAGACGTATGGATCCTTCCTGGCCGTGTTACTGTGCGACTGGATGTAGGGGATCCTGCTGTGGCAGGGGGACTGGACTAGATGATCTCTTGAGGTCCCTTCCAATCCCTCATGTTCTGTGATTCTCAGGCTTTGAGTAGGGTGAACGTTTTGGAACCCCAGATAAGAGACAGAAGCAGCCCAGGGCACACCTGAGCGGGGAGGCTGAGCAAGACTTGAGCTGCACTCAAAGTCCTGCCTGTTCTCCAGGCACAGCTCTGTGCAGCAGGTCAGCGCTTGCGTTTACAGGCAGAGAACTTGCTCTCTGTGAGGGAGGTTCTGTCCTGGCGGGATGTGCATCTATCATTAAATCAGAATCTTTCTGGACACGGAACAGAGAGTGGAACTTCAAAGCTCATCACTGCTTTCTGCAGAGCTCTTCTCGCCGGTTGCCTGGGAGGCTGCTTTGAAATCGTGCACTGAGCTGGGCAGAGAGGGATCATTTCCAGAGTCATCATTAATTATGTCCCTGAGTGGGTGAGACACTGGGAGAGTGCTCAGGGTGCAGGAGGCAGTGGGGATGAGGCAGCATGTTCCCTCCTTATGCCATGAGATGCTCCCAGCTCCAGTCCAACCAGCACCTTCTGGCCATTGTGGGCCAAAATCCTGAGATACTCTGGGGCTTCTTTCCACCTCCTCCACCTGCAGACCATCCAGTGAACCCCTGGTTTGCATCTGCTTTCCATATCTTGCTGGTTTTAGAAGGTTGATGGATGCAAAGAGGACAGAATACCTTCTGTTGTGGTACCTTTCACAGCTCTGCTAAAGGAGGCTCCTCTGTTTTTTATGGCTCCCCCTGTGCTTTAAAATGCTGTTGAAAGGTTCCTTTTGCCTCAAAATGGTCACTTTTTACAGCCTTGCTCAGCTATGTCCCTGCATTTCATAGAGTCCCAAAATAGGAAGGTGGAACGGAACTCATGGAGGTTAGTGAAGCCCACTGGTTCATTTGATCTGACCAAGACTTTGTGCAGCTTGGTGGCAGCTCAGAGATGACTGTTTAGTTACTTCTACAAGATGTTTCTTCTCCCTGCTCACAAGGAACCCCTCCTTGGCCTGGGAAGCTCTGCAGAAGAAGCTTGCTGGTGTGGTGGAGGTTGGCAGCAGAAGTGCTTAGGATGCTTTCTTTTATCCTTTTCAATTTACTGTAATTGCAGCCAGCATGACAGAAGGTCTGCAGCTTCGGATCCTTCCAAGGTTGCCCCATTTTTCACAAGGATCGTTATTGTGGCTCGGAACAGCACCGTGTCTGGGGACCCTGACACCGTACCCGCCTCTGAAGAATGGCCTAATATCTCCCAGAGTGGAAAAAAACCTCTCACAGACTGGTGCTTTGCTGGGGTTTGGGTCCAGCCCCAGCCTGTGCTGTCTCCTCGTGGAATGGGAATGCGGTGAGAGATGGGCTTAGGTCAGCAGAAGGATTGTGAGGTGCCAGTGCAGTGTGAGCCTGTCCCAGGCCGATATTTTACAGTCCCAAATAATCCTGTGCCAGCACAGAGCTTAATGGTGCCCATGTATCATCGTGTAGGGCACTGCTGGCCCGTGGCTGCCTCTCTGCTCTGCCTTCTGTTGGAGAGTAGCGGAGAAGAAAGGGACCTGGGGTCTTGGTGGCCAGCACGATGGCCAGGAGCCAGCAATGGGCCCTTGTGGTCAAGAAGGCCAGTGGCATCCTGGGGTGGATTAGAAGGGTGGTGGTTAGTAGATGGACAGAGGTTCTCCTCCCCTCTGTACTCTGCCCTGCTGAGACCACAGCTGGAATCTTGTGTCCAGTTCTGGGCCACTCAATTCCAGAAGGACACAGAGCTGCTGGAGAGAGCCCAGCACAGAGCCACAGAGATGATGGAGGGAGGGGAGCATCTCCCTGCTGAGGAAAGGCTGAGGGAGCTGGGGCTCTGGAGCTTAGAGAAAAGGAGCCTGAAGGGTGACCCCATTAATGTTGATCAATATGGGAAGGGTGGGTGTGAGGAGGATGGAGCCAGGCTCTGCTCAGGGGCACCCAGTGACAGGGCAAGGGGTTCCCTATCAGTGTGAGAAGGACCTTGTTCATGGTGAGGGTGCCAGAGCCCTGGCAGGGGCTGCCCAGAGAGGTTGTGGAGTCTCCTTCTCTGGAGATATTTCAAACCCCCCTGGCCATGTTCCTGTGTGACTGGATCTAGGGGATCCTGCTGTGGCAGGGGATTGGACTGGGTGGTCTTTGAAGGTCCCTTCCAATCCCAACTGTTCTGTGATTTCCTCGCTGATCCACTTTGTTTCCTGGCAGTGAGCACAGCCTGGGAGCAGCTGATCTGGTGAGTGCTGGCCCTGCTTGTTGCTGGGGGGTTAGACTGGATGCCCTTTAGAGGTCCTTTCCAACCTTATGGTTCTGTAATCAATCCTTGCTCGAAGGCCTCCTGTATCCCAGCCCACCTTCACCCTGTCCTCGCTGTAGCCTGGTTGTGGGTTCTTGTTCCTTGCACAGCCACTGTTTCACCTCTCCAGTTATTCTGAGCTTGCAGGTGTTGGTTTAATTATGGAATTTTAGAAAAAAGAGAAGATGGAGAGGAGGGATCCTGGAGGGGGGCAGCAGCACCTTGCTGTACCCCCACACAGGCTGAGGGCTGAGCCCCTCTGAAAATGGGGCTGCCTCCCTGTTAACTGACCTGCAGCAGCAGTTCATGGGAGCCGCCGCTCTCTGTAGTGGGGATAAGAAACATCTGGCTCCTCCAAACGATCCCTGCTGATTCGTGACTCCATTCTGCTTTAATACCAAACTTATAAGATATTTATTCACTGCTGGCTTCTCAGGTTGTCCCAGAAGTAGTTCACTGCGGGGGTTTCTGCTCTCGCTAAAGGTTTTGATAAAAAATTGAAGTGCCCTTTTGTTGCCTCGTGAGTCGTCCTCTTCACGCGATCAAGGTGGTTTTTATGCCCAACTCTACCTCCTAACCAGAAAGGTCGGTGCGATAAACAGGTTTTATCTTTGCCTCCAGAATCCTCCCTCTCCGACATCTTAGGAGCTGGTTATAAGGGAAGATGCAGACAAAGCAATGGGGTCTCAAAGGCTGGTTTGATCAGTGTGACACGGAGACATGAATTATTGTTGAGGAGTTAGGGCGAGAAGCAGGGCGGCGCTTTGATGCCAGGGAGGAGTGAGATTGCCTGGGTTTTCAACCTCCAAGCATCAAAGGTGGATGAAGTAGCTTCATTCATCTTAATAAATTGATGTCCAGTGTCTGGTTCTGAATGAGGCTTCTGTTCCTTTTGTGAGTGAGTGTAAATCAGAGAATCATAGAAGGTTCTAGGCTGGAAGGGATCTCTAGATGTCATCCAGTATGACCTCCCTACACAGGGACAGCTCTACCTAGGTCAGGATGCTCAGAGCCTCATCAAGCCTGACCTTCAATGACTCCAGGGATGGGGCCCCCACCACCTCCCCATTGGGGCAGCC
>JAOXOE010032117.1:0-11334 GCA_028565055.1 Phoeniculus purpureus
TGCTGTGGCAGGGGGATTGGACTAGATGATCTTTCGAGGTCTCTTCCAATCCCTAATGTTCTGTGATTCTGTGATTCAATGATTATATTATCTACGTATCTATCTATAGTTGCCTCCACTAGTAAAGTTGGCTATTTAATTTCTACCTAGCACAGGTATGTTACTACCACTGACTACAATGAATGATTCTACGGCAGGAAAAGCACCGGAACACAGACCTGAACACTAATCCAGAATAGTTCCTACAGCTTCATTTTAAAGATAACCCTTTGGCTATGGCCCAAACTAGCTGACACTCTGTCAAAAATGTTCAGTTTTTTTCTGTTAAAAAAAAAATTGTTCTCATGACCCATGGACCCTTTTTTTTTTTGTCAGTTCTGAAAAAAACAAA
This sequence comes from Phoeniculus purpureus, assembly GCA_028565055.1. Classification (NCBI taxonomy): domain Eukaryota; kingdom Metazoa; phylum Chordata; class Aves; order Bucerotiformes; family Phoeniculidae; genus Phoeniculus; species Phoeniculus purpureus. The sequence continues at coordinate 392 of JAOXOE010032117.1, forward strand.
AGTTCATGGTATTTATATAAGGGCTCAAAAAATACTTTAATCTACTTTATTTATCGTAATTAATGGGTGAAAACACCTTCAGAGAAAGAGAGAAAAAACTTCCAACAGATGGGAAAAAAGGTACCTGTAAGATTAGATGGATCATCTAATATTTCTGAATATTAAATATGGAATGCCATTGATATGCCATTCATCCTATCTTTTGTTGGGTGACACTTTACCAATGAACTTTCATAGAAATTGAAGACACTGTAGTAACAGGTATTACCTGTTATTATATTAACTATATTTCATATTACATTTCTTATATTAATTGTATTATATTAACTATATGTATAGCATATGATGCGTATTATAGTAAAGTATGATTGTTCAACTCCTCCTATACTATAGCTTTCTTCTATTTTCTGATCCTCTTCTTGTACTCTAGAAATGAGTGCAGAATACCACTTCATCTCCAGGATTAAAGCAGTTCTCATTCTGACACTCTAAAGCTCCCCTTCAGGCCATGGAGGCAATTAAATCAAAGTACTTTTCTGCCTGGGTGTTTTAGACACTAATCTGCTTTGTTTAAGACAGTATGCAATAACATTCATGGCTTTTCTTCTGCCTCAGCTGCTTTGTATTTTTAGAGCTTCTACTGTAGGAATACAAATAATGTTACTTGGGTTAGATACAGTTTGAGCACTCACATAGCAAATAGGGGACTTCAAAGCCACTTGTAATTTGACTTCTGTTACAACAAGTGTTTAGATTTTTCACACAATACGTCACCTGGATCTTCATATTAAGGTGACCTATATGTCTTTTAAATTTGCATACAGTTATGATTTTGAATACTAGTTTTCCTGTGTAGAGTGTTCATATATTCCAAAATACTAATAGGTGAAATTAATGATACAATTTAAGTGCATTTAATTGACTTTTTAAAATTGAGTTTATGATTCTGTTTTGTAATGTTCCAGGAAAATAAGAACACATTGAGTAACTATATAGTCAGTGATTACTCAGTTTACATATGGTCCTGCCAATAAGCTTTGTAAGAGAGCACTTGACATTTTACATGATTTGTTCGCACTGTAAAACTAAATGTGCTGTCTGTACATGCATCAGAACAATTCTGAAAAGAACTAACAATATATATTGATGTAGAAGTTGGAAATGGGATGTATTGGTAATAATCATAGGATCACAGAATCGGCTGGAAGGGATCTTCAAGATCATAAAACCCAACCTTTTCCTAGTCCTATCAGCACCACTAAACCATGTCCCTTAACCTGTTGAATCTTGAAGCCCTTCCTTTTGATTCTGTCACTAATTACCTGTGAGAAGAGACCAGCACCAACATCTCTACAACGTCCTTTCAGATAGTTGTAGAGAGTGATGAGGTCTCCCCTCAGCCTCCTCTTCCTCAAAGTAAACAGCCTCAACTCTCTCAATCTCTCCTCATAAAATTTACTCTCCAGGCCCTTCACCAACTTTGTTGCCCTCCTCTACACTCGCTCCAGCAACTCGGTGTCTCCCTTGTACTGAGGTGCCCAAAACTGGACCCAGCACTCGGGGTGCTTGAGGCCCCTTCCAACCCCGTGTACTGTGAGAGTGTGACACATGGCTGTGTTTGTTCTCTTCTTGTTGCTCTGAAGGAAACAAAATCAAGCCATTTCAGAAGTGCAATGTGCAGAGTCTCAGTAGGTATATGACATTGTAAGCAAGTTCTTTCCGGCTTGCTCAGCTTTCATTTAACAAAGATTCAAAGTCGGAGCCATCTGCAAACCATCACTACATTCAGCATAGCTGGCCCCAAAATTTATCTGCCCAGCAATGGTCTTAGAGCAAAACATTTACATGTTAATGGCTGTGGAAGAATCCAGAATTGTTTGATCCACCTTCCTGGCCTAAAGAGATACTTGTCTTTTACCCACTGCAATGGTGTGGTAGGTTAGTGTCTTGTGACCTAAATCAAAGGTCACAAACCACTCTGTTCTGAAGGGTTCCACCTTCAACCCAAAACCATGGCTTATCCCCAAACTGTTTTCGGTAGACATGATAGCTGCTGCTGCTGCAATTTGATGCCTCAGACTTAAGCTAGCAATTTTAGCAAGTCCTCTTCTAGTATTCATTTATACTCATCTGATACAGGTCTGCAGCACCGCTGGCAAGCTGTAACTGTGAATTATTAATGTACAGGGGTTGCCACACTAGTATTTATAACGACACAGCCAAAAAGCTTTTGAAGCCTGTATTATGCCAAGAAAGGTGAGCTTGAGCAACTGTCTGTGGATTTTCCTAGAACCTGCTCAGGCCACTGCTGCTTCTTAGGCATAAAAAGTACCACTGACAGCAGGTTGAGAGTGCAAGCAGATTCAGGCAGTCCAGAAATTACAGGACATTGCCAGAATGACTCCGGTCCCTCTTTTTGTGTCTTAAGAGCTCAGCTGGAAACAACAGCAACAGAACAGACATCTCCCTTTATTAGGCAAATACACGCTCACAATCCACCACCTTCTCATTAGCAACCAACTCGTTTGATAATGAAAAATCAATGTTAAGGATTATTGTAAAAGACTCAGAGACACCCCCATAAAAATGGTCACTAGAGCCCAAGTTACAGTTCCAGCAGTGTGTGGAGTAACTGTGCCCAGGGTACTCATAGGCTTCCAATCGACACCAGGGTTAGGTGCTTCCTTCGCTTCTCTCCACCATCAGACTGCAGAGAGGTAAAAAGGAGTTCACTTCTCCCTAGGACATAGATACTTCACTGATTGACTGCAGAAGATTTCCCAGAGGAACTATCATTCTCTATACTAGAGAAGCTTGAGTTTTAGAGAGGACTTTTTCACCTAGGATCTCTAAGAACATCGACAGTATTGCTGTTTCTCCAGAGGCAAATTAATTTATCCAATGTTTACTGACACGGGCTACCGAACAGCCTCATTGCATAACGAGTAACAACAGCACCATGTATTCTTCATGACTGAAAAGGAGATAAGACAGACCAAACGGCAAGGCTGAAGGCTAGTCACCGCTATCAGTCACACAGGAGAACTGTTAGCTATACGGAAGCAAGAAGAGCTCTTTGCCAAAAAGCTTAAAGCAGAGGCGTGGAGATGTCATTAGAAAAGAACCCAAATAATTTTCCAACAACACTAAGTTTCTAAGGTTGAAGAGTCCTTACTTCTATTTTGATGCTAGAACTTAATTACAGTGTGTAATTTGTTAATGAATTAGATCAAGTTTGTATTAGCTTCTGTGTACGTCTGCTAAAACAGTTTCAAAACCCCCACAACACCACAGAGTACACTTCACGCAGAATGTTCCGTCTGAAAGTACTGAACCCTCATTTAGAACTTTCTTTTTAACGTCACTTAGCGTGAGTGACAAAAACTCTATCACACACAACCATGGCAGCTTTAGATGAGAAAATATACCACCAAGCAGTGCCAGTTTCAGCTGGACAGCACCGGCATCACAGATTTGTGGGTCTGCTGTTCTTGCCAGAGCTCGGCTGGGGTTTCTGCCTACTCCTTCTTCCATAGGGCTTAGGGAAAGAAGTCACCCCTAGTGACTGTAACTAGAGATGGGGTCCCTGTATTCCCTATTATCACAGGGAGAGGACTGACACTGAGAAACATCACATAGGTCACATTATCTCACAGTGGGCCACTGTGAGGAAAAAATCCCACCACCACCAGGATGGTTCACTGTGCTCTAGCAGAAAGGCAACTCATCACTGCTCAGACAAGCCAGGAGTGAACTAGCTGACTTATGCCATGGTGAGCCGTAAGAAGCAGCAGGTTAGTACATCAAGCTGGCATCACAGCTTACCAGAGCTGCCCTTTTTTTAAAGGCTAACATTGTCACCAAGAGACAGAAGAATTCTGTTCAAAAAGCCAAAAGGAGACAAATGAAACATGAGGTAAGGGTCACAAGATTGTAAACATGGAAAGAATGAGGGTAGAAGCTGTTACAGTGATGTAGCCCCATGAAAACTGCACTGCTGTGTGGTGCTGAGGCTAAAATAGAGCTGCCCAACTTGCCTTCCAGCTCTCCTTCACACCAGCAGAAAACATACCACAAATTAAAAACAGACTGATGTTGCAACTTGTCCAAAAAAAGCTGTATTTGCTGAAATGTTTTTCTGTATCTGTCACTTCTGTGTTACTAAAGAAGAGACTTCCTGACACAACTGGTGTGAGAGCCAAGCAGGGAAGGAGCTTGCTTGGACCTGCTTCTTGTGAACAGGTTGGATCTTGTACAAGAGGCAAAGGTTGGAGGTTGTCTAGTGCACAGCGGTCACAAGATGATTGAGTTTTCAATCCTTGGAGAAACAAGGAGAGGGGCTAGTAAAACTGCTACCTTAGACTTCCGGAGGGCGAACTTCAGCCTGTTCAGGAGACTGATTGACAAAGTCCCCTATGGGGCTGCCCTGAAAGATATAGGAGTCCAGGAAGGCTGGATGTACCTCAAGAGGGAAAGTGTTAAAGGCACAGGAGCAGGCTGTTCCCATGTGCCGAAAGAGGACCAGTGGGGAAGGAGACCAGTCTGGTTGAGCAGGGACCTTTGCAAGAACTCAGGACAAAAAAAAGGGTGTCTCAGCTTTGGAAAGTGGGGCAGGTGAATGAGGAAGCGTTTAAGGATATTGTAAAGTCATGTAGAAGGAGAATCAGAGATGCAAAAGCTCACTTAAAACTTCATCTGGCCAAATCTGTTAAGGATAACAAAAAGTGGTTTTATAAACACATTAATGACAAAAGGAGGGCCAGGGAAAATCTCAACTCCTTATTGGATGAAGGGGAGAGCATAATAATTAATGACAGGGAACAGGCTGAGGTACTTAACACCTTCTTTGCCTCAGTCTAACAAAGCGATTGGCCATCCTCAGGGTAAGTGGGCTCCTGAGTTTGTAGACAGGGAGGGGAGCAGAATATCCCTCCTGTAATCCAGGAGGAAGTAGTTAGTGACCTGCTGCACCACCTAGATCCTAACAAGTCTATGGGTCTGGATGGGATTCATCTCAGGGTGCTTAAGGAGTTGGCACAAGAGCTAGCTAAGCTGGTCTCCATCATTTGTCACCACTCCTGGATAACTGGGGAGGTCCCAGATGACTGGATGTTGGCCAGTGTGGTGCCCATCCACAAGAAAGGCCAAAAGAAGGATCTATGGAACTGTAGGCCTGTCAGCTTGACCTCAGTGCCTGGCCAGGTTGTGGAGCAGATCATCCTGAGTGCCATCGAGTGGCAGGTACATGGCAACCAGTGCATCAGGCACAGCCAGCATGGGTTTAGGAAAGGAAGTGCCTAACCACTCTGATCTCATTCTACGACTGGGTGACCCACCAAGTGGATGAGGGGAAGGTTGTGGATGTGGTCTCCCTAGACATCAGCAAAGCCTTTGACACAGTCTCCCACAGCATCCTCCTGGAAAAGGTGGCAGTTCATGGCTTGGACGGGTACACTGGGGTAAAAACTGATGGATGACCAGGCACAGAGAGTGGTTGCGAATGGTGCCACATCCAGTTGGTGTCCAGTACCAGTGGTGTCCCCCAGGGATCAGTGCTGGGCACAGTTCTAATCAACATCTTTATTGATGACCTGGATGAGGGGATCTACCCTTAGTAAATTTTGCTTTTCCAAGCCGTGAGCAGCCAGCTTATCAAGGAGAATTGTATGGGGAACAGTGTCAAAGGCTTTTCAAAAGTCCAGGTAAACAATATCCACAGCCTTTCCCTCATCCAATAGTTGGGTTATCCTGTCAGAAGGAGATTGGGTTGCTCAAGGAAGTTGTGGCTGCCCCATCCCTGGAAGTGTTGAAAGCCAGGTTGGATGGAGCCCTGAGTACAGTGAACTAGTGAAAGTGACCCTGCCTATGCAGTGGGGTTGGAACTGGATGATTTTTAAGGTCCCTTCCAACCCTGGCCATTATATGATTCTGATAAAACTATGGTGTGGTTGACATCTACAGTGTAGGTGAAATTTCATGCATCACTAGGATGGTGAGGCAGAAAATTGTGCAGACACAAAAGCTTTATCTTTTCAGGGTAGCAGCAACCACACAGTAAATACATTCAAGTCCTGTCTGTTTGAAATATATCCTTTTTACAGGCTATCAAAAAAAATCAAAATATGCTTAATCCACTCTAATTATAATGAAAAAAACCTAAAATAATTACAAAACACACATGACAATCGCTTTTTCCAGGTGAACAATTAACAACAACAAATCCCATATCAGACAAGCCTGCAAAGTGACATCCTCAGCATGGAAGGCTCATTCTCCACCTCATTCTCCAAATTTATACAAGTTTTAGAATGGACACTATGGCTTCAGCATATAGGCAAGTTAGGGCCTCTCCTTACTTAGGAAAAGAGCATTATGTTTCCTTGGGAAACATGTATTCATGTTTAACTGTTCTAATAACCAAGAAACAACTTGCTAAGATGGCTGAAAAACTACAGAAGTTAAAGTACAATCTGCTAGCTTGCGTACGGCCAGGTGTCCTTCTTCCCACTCCAACTTTGTCTTGTTTCACTATTACAACGACATAGGTACAACCCAAAGGTAGAAGCAGTATCCAGCACCCAAACAAACTGCAAGTGAGAATAAATGCAAGTGTTTCCATTACCACTACAATTTACACACAAAGCCAATCAGGTGGTTAAAGATGTTATTTATGAGGGAGCTCAGCTTCCCCTGATGAATCACACTGTGGGTCCTGACAAGGTCAGGCCATCATCAGAATAAAACAAACCCTATAAATAGAAATTGGTTTTCGTTGCCCTCGGTCATCTAGAAACAAATTTGGTTTACGAGTTAATTTTAACTTCCAACTTGACACATTTTTCTGTTTATATTTCAAGAAGTAAATATTCGTTTTTCTAGTGCCTAAAAGCACCCTAAGACATCAGCTTGTGAGGCACAGTGCCGATGCGCTGTCAATCCTGCCACCTACTTGAAACAAGTGTGCACCAGCAACACCAAGTTCTATTTCAACTGACAGCTGAATCTGAGGATCAAATAAGAGAGCCATCGTTATCAGTAACCCGCATTGAGCAAAAGGAGCCCCCAAAACAATGGGTTTGTTAAGAGAAAGGAAAACAAAGGTTGGGTTATACAGAATAAGTCAGAGGCAGTTACTGGGATAACTGATATCCCAGTTATCAGTCTGGCAGTAATACCAGAGGAATTAGTTACTTACCCGCAGAATTGACTGTACTGTCTGCAGAGGGTAAGTGAGGGTGGTGGCAACTGCTTTGGCTATTGCACCAATGACAAAAGCATCCAAAGACGTGAGCTGTTGAACAGATAAACAACACATTACCAAAACAGCCACTTACCTATATTTTCTGGTCAATTCTGTACTGGCACATGCTACCAGATTATTTAAGTATCTTTGGCATAAACATGTCATTAAGTGTCTGGGTCTTCTCATTTTGAAAAGTTATAGTTCAAACAATTCACTTTCCCACAACTGAAGTTAATCTATAACTTCTATCTGCTCACAAGCTTTTGCATTTCTCAGTGCCAAGAAGCTACTAAAACACAGTGGAGATAAAGCCATGCAGCAAACAGAATCACACCTGCCGTGAAGAATTTTTTTCCTGATGTCTAGTCTAAACGGTCTTTAGACAAGACTGAGCACTCTTGCAAAGGAAACCTGTCACTCAAAAAGCAATGCGTTGTCCATAACGTACAAATGCAAAAAACTAGCGTGTTACAGCTGCAGCACTGCCTACAGGTGGTAAAAACAAGCCTCGCTTATGATGTGAAATTATTTTACTATGTCATGAGGAAAAAGGAGATGGCTTCTTTATAACATATTGATATAATCTAACATTTTAATAGACCCAAAAGCTTTCTAAATTCATAAATTAACAGCAAAGCACAGCAGCTTAAACACGTGCTATTATTTTAAAATCTAATACAAGTGCTTTCCAGTTTGCTAGAACACAGAAGAAGCACCAGCTGATGTGAGATGCTGTATGTGATATAGAGAAAACAAATATAGAACAAGTGGACTACAAAGCAGGGACAGAAAAGTGATTCTATGTCTATTTAGAGAATCGAGGGGCTAATGGTTGCAGCACTACATTCAATTCTAGTGTCCATCCTTGGAAAAAGGATATTGACAATTTGCAGGCTTCAAGGGAAAAATGTTATTAAAATGACAAGGTCCAGAACAAATCGGTGATACTTCAAAGGCTCCTCATTCTTCATTTACTGGACAAAGGATTAAGAGGTGACTTCAAAACAGCCTGCACTTACATACTTACAAACCAGATTACGCTAGAATTGAAATTTCTACATCAAATCAAGATCTGCCTGAACAGAAGACGCTGGAGGGACCTTATAGTGACCTTCCAATACCTAAAGGAGCCTATAAGAAGGCTGGAGAAGAACTGTTCAATAGGGCGTGTAACGATAGGACAAGAGGTAATGGTTTGAAGCTAGAAAAGGGTAGATTTGGTTGGACATCAGGAGAAAGTTCTTTAACCTGAGGATGGTGGATCACTGGAACAGGTTGCCTAGAGAGGCAGTGGAAGCCCAATCCCTGGAGACATTCAAGGTAATGAGACTCTAAGCAAGCTGTTCTAGTTAGAGGTGTCCTTGCTTGTTGTAGAGGGGTTGGACTAAATAACCTTTGAAGGTCCCTTCCACATCAACACTCTCTAATCTAAACAAACACAGACAAGAGGTGCAGTTTTATTTTTAGAGGAAGAGGAATTCATCACGGGAATTTCTTCCCTAGGGACATGAAATATTCACATCTCACTTCACAATTCTGGATCTTTTTTAGAAGATATATTAACTTGAAAACCCCCTCAAAGACCACAAGAACCAAAACCAAACCTGCATTTCTGAATCTGCTTAAAGAAGCTGTGCAGACCGCATCCACCACCTGGCCTCAAAACTTACTTGCAGCTGCTTTTTCAAAAGCCTCCGTTTAAAGCCTTCATAAAACATGAACTGGATGGCAGGATTGAAGACCAGCAGCAAGGAGGGGAAAGTACCATTCCATAAAGTTAGGACTCCTTCATCTCGCATTATCTGGTGAAAGGCATCTGAGATGAAAGGTTAAAAAAAATTATTAAAATTTTGAGTACAAAATTCTGACTGTAGACGATAAGAAAAGTCACACCTAAAGCTTCACATTCAAAGTGTATAAATAAACACTGCAGTCTTTGATGCAATTTTTTTAATCTTCCATTCTAATCTGGAAGCTAATGGGAAAATAGTGACGAAGGAGGTTCTTCCTCACAACACCACTAAAATAAACAAAGCTTATCATCTGCTCTTTTCAGAAACCCTGCTCCTTTTAGCAAAAGCTCAGCATCAAGATGGTGGTTTTCTGAACCTTCTTCAAAGCAACAACGTGTATTTATTTTTCAAAGGAAGAAAGCATGAACATGTGGGTGATTAAGAGATTATAGTGAGTGGAGTTTAAGATAGTATGTCCAGTCTCAGACTCCCAATTACTACATCACTGGGCTCACTGCTACTCCACTATTTGTACGAAATATCTGCCTTTGCAAAAGGCATTTTAGTTAGACACACATTCTACAACCTCTTAATTATCATCAGATTCGAGTAAGCCTGGTTTCCTGCAACACTCAATAACCACGAAGTGACAGGGAAGCAGAGATTCCTGGGTGAAATTGTTTACATGAGTTAAAGTCTTCTAACTTCAGAGTGCTAGGTATATTTAATCAAACTAACTTCTCTTTGAAGACAGTAGGTGCTTACCTATAATGCCTTTGTAATTGGTTGGTACAATGTCTTCATTCCTAAACTTTGCTCCCTGCAGCTTCAGACGGGTGTTCACTACCCAAAGAGGTGTGGTCAGGAGTACATTCACTACACCTAATGCAAAACACAGCACAAAGAAAATCAGCAAGAACCAGATGAACATTTCAGATGTTCACAGCATCACAGAACATTAGGGACTGACAGATCATCCAGTCCAATCCCCCTGCCACAGCAGGATCACCTAGATCAAGCTGCACAGGAACACATCCAGGTGGGTTTTAAACGTCTCCAGAGACCGAGACTGCACAGCCTTCAACACAAAAGTGTTGAAGAAACCTAACTTGTTACTGTAGTGCTTGCTATACAAAACCAGAGCACAAGACACTCTACTTTTTCATGCCCTGCTTCACTTCACGATGACTTGCTGCCTGCCTACTTTCAGAAGGAAATAGCAATTAAGATTAGAAGGAATCTTTTCTAAGGAGAGATCAAAACTCGAATGCATGCAGCTTGATTACCAGAACAGAGCTCCTACGCTGTCAAAAGAATGAGGTATCTAGCTTCTCAATTAAGTGCCACTTCAGGTGGAAAACACGGGATTCTACAAATATTTTAAGTAAGGTTTAGAAGTGGCAAAAGATTATGAGGTTACAATGACAAACCCCAACGGTAAAGCTTTAAATTGAGCTACATGACTTCTGCAGTCACCTGGTGCAGTCTCTTGTCCGGTAATGACCAAGGCAGTAACTACGTCAAAACAAGCTTCTGATCTTTCTTAGTAATATTTCTGCACCTCAGAAATTAGGAATTGCTTCTGCACTGGTTGCTTTGGTAGGAATCCGAGGGACAGACTGAATTATTCTGTTACACTGAGACGGATCTACTATGTCACTATCAAGAACAGTAAGTCTGGAAGAGGTAAAAATGACACCAGCGTGCTACTTTTGCTTCAAGAGGGTCCAGAAAAGCAGAATATAAACATAATTATACTTCAATATCCTTCAGGACTTACAGTCAGTTCTCAAAGAAGTTTTGAGCAAAATCAAGCACTAGAAGAGGCAAGTCACATTAATGTCTCTTAACCAAAGTCAATGTGATTACATTAAGGAATCACAGAATCAAAGAACATTAGGGATTGGAAGGGACCTCAAAAGATCATCTAGTCCAATCCTCCTGCCACAGCAGGATCACCTAGATCA
>JAOXOE010032118.1:0-11333 GCA_028565055.1 Phoeniculus purpureus
ATAGAATCATAGAATCAGTCAGGGCTGGAAGGGACCACAGGATCATCCAGTTCCAACCCCCCTGCCATGGGCAGGGATGCCCCACCCTAGATCAGTCCCAACTCTCTCAGTCTGTCCTCAGAGGAGAGGTGCTCCAGCCCACTGATCATCCTCATGGCCCTACTTTGCACACACTCCAGCATGTCCACATCCTTCTTGTAATAAGGGCTCCAGAACTGGATGGAGTACTCCAGGTAGGTTCTCACCAGAGCCGAGTAGAGGGGGAGAATCACCTCCCTCGACCTGCTGGCCACACACTTCTCCCGATGCAACCCAGGATCCTGTTTGCATAGTTTTTTACATAGTTACCTTCAGATCATCTTCAGAGATAGTAAAACCTTACACCATCCCTGCACTGAGACTGACACAAGCCAGTCAGAATTAAGCTTCAACTCAAGCTTTTTGCAGAATCAAGTGCTCCATCAGCCCTCGGCACCATCTAACATCATCTCTGTAGCTCCAACAGCCACACTGGCACAATGTGACTCTCAGACATTTTTAATTACCACAATAACTAGCTACATCAGGAGCATAATAGGTCAAAGACAGCACAACTTCCAATGTCTCTCATGAAAACCAGTATTCCCACAGAACTGTTACAGTTACCAACACATGCAGGTATTACAGTGGCAAATACTCTTACTTGATGATGTGTAGTTTCAAGAGGATCAGGATGTAAAGCAGCTGCCATACAGAAATCAAACTAGAGACTAATTTTATCTTATCCTGTCTGGGGTGAGTGGTTTGGGATTTTTGTTTTGGTTGGTTTGTGGGGTTTCTGACTTTTTAAAAAAAACTTTCAGCAATGATTTCCTTTCAATTAGCACAAATTGCAAATGCAGCAGAGGATTACTGACAGCAGCTGTTTGTTCCGTATCAACTAAGCTATCAGTCAGACCAAGCTATCAGATTTTATATTATGTTGCTGCTTACATTATATTTGAACCCAACCTCTGGGTTCAAACTGGAGAGAGGTAAGAACTGGCTTCTGGAAGTACACAAGGCAACACTGAGACACAAACAGTTGTCAACAGACCTGTGATTTATTACAGGTTCTCAAACACTGCTGTTGGGATGATGATGATGATGGAGAAGAACCTTGAGAACAGCAGGAACTCTGACTCCACTCAGAAATAATGTTTTGTCCAAGAATGCGTAACATGAAGCAAACTAAGCAAGCCATGTCTAAAAGTTCTCATTTAGGATCAGCTTTAAGAATACGATTCCAAAAATCAGTCAGATAAAAATCACGGCAGTTGAAGTTCAGATCTTTGTTGTAAAGGTGATGCCTTCTTTACACAACAGAACTGCACACGCATCATCACTACTGAACCAGCTGAAAATCAATAATTCACTCACACAAGGTGGTCTGAGCAAAATTAACTGTTCAACACTGCTAGAAATAAAACATCCCTTTCTTTTCTATCCTTCCTGCTCCCTGTTCCACTCATGCCCTCTCTTTGCACTGGTTTTGGTGCATCTGGATTTCAAACCAGTCGCAAAGGGGGCACAAGATTAGCTCCAAAACCAGCATATTTTGTGGCAAATGGAAGAGAGCTACATTGGCTTATGTGGTGATTACACGACATTTTGGTATAAGAATAATCAACCACATGGCTGCAAGGTAAAGAGACCAGAGAAAAGCAAGAGCTCATCATTTGAGTAGCAGTAGGCTGCCATCCTCACCCAGCTGACATGTGAAGCCACAGCATTTTCTTTATGAAAGAGCCCCCAGACAGAGCTGGCTGCATGGTCAGTGTTAGCATATGTTTGAAGGAGAAGGCAGGCATGCACAGCCCAGACATACTGTCATATCCAGACAGTGAAACCTTGTTCTAAACCAACTGCTGAGAGAGGAAGTGCCATCACTCCTCTTCCTTCACATCCACCCATAGAAGTCCTGATCCGACCCTCCCAGTGGGCTAACAAGACTGAGGAAATGACTCAGGATAAAGGTTTTATTTTTCTTTCTTGTTTAGCTTTAGTCCCTTTCAGTTCCCTATATGGTTCATCATGCAGCCTCAAACCCATACAGGAAAAACCAAGGCAGGAAAGAACACCCAGGCAGAAACACCCACCTTTGGCAGGATCAGTTTAAAGGTTTAAACTGCTCGCTGAAATACAGCAAAATGACACCAAAAATACCACACACTTGCTTAGCTCATTTTAATGTTAAGGGCTCCTCCACACTGTGACATTAGAAAATAAGGACAGGTGCAACTTCATGATATAACAGGTTCCCTTCTTTTGCTCCCAAACGATCATAATTCCTAAGTTACATCCTTCAAGTTTTGCATTTTCCTGAATCTGAAGGCAAAATTACTCCTGCCTTAACTGAGCCTTTTGTTACAGAGTATAATATTTATTGGCCATTTACATTCAAAATTAGCCAGGCCAAGTAATGATGAGCTTTACTATGTTCAACAGGTACAACAACTAAAGAAGCAAGTGGCCTCCCCACTCATTACTCGCTACCAGCACTAAACCACAACATCATGTCTTTTCAGACGACAAAACGCAACACAAGTTCATAGCTCATCATTAAGTTATTTAAGCCCTGCTGTTGGATTGTGTAGTATAAAAAAAAACCAAACAAACCCACACCTCACAAGGGACTCCAAGTCAGTTACAACTCAATTTGTCCACATGCACTACACAAAAATCCACACAGGCCCTCCATGTAAGGAAGACAAGTCCAAGTCTTCACTGTGAGAATGACTGAATACTGGATATTTCCCAGAGACCTGATTGAATCTACCTCACAGGAAATACTAAAGACTAGGCTTGACAGTGCTCTGGATTACCTCATGTAAGGACCTACTTGCAAGAAAATCCCTGGACTAGATGATATCCATAAGGCCCTTTTGACGTAAACTCTGTGTCTCTTTTCTAGCATCTTCTCAAAGTCCATACATCTCATTATGCTTTCAAGCACTCTTTATTGTACAACGCAGAAAATGTCAGCAGCAGAGTTGGGACACAATATTCACTTCTACAACATTTTTTATTGTGAGGACAACTCCTCACACCTACCCAAACTTAGAAATCTCAGTTTCATTTCTTAAGACCTGTTTGTCAGCACTCCAAAAGTTTCTAAGCAAAGGCATTTATGTGCCATTGTGGTTTTATTCCACAAATTGTTTGCATACAGAATGTAAAAATCTTTGCAAAGAATAAAACATTTATATAGTCTAGCCCATTGGTTGACATTTATCTTTGGAGAAGGAAATAAGATGCTTACTGCAGTCTCAAGAATTCTCTGAATTCTCCTTAAAAATTCATAGCAGAACCTTCCCACGTTTTGTGAAGAAAGCTCTTATATAATTATCCTAAATGAAAACACTCCAATAAAACAGAAACCAAGTGACACAAAAGACAAAGCATTTACTAAAGAGATGTCAAAACGATCCACCAAGCAAGATTTCAGCAAAGAAACAGAAGATAATTGTTACCTAACATCACTCTCACTTAATTTCTTCCGTAAGGAATGTCTTTTTCCCTGAAATACATCTGTGCAAATTTATTATTTTCTTAGCTGTCCATCATATTTTCCAGCCATTTCATCAATAAAACAAGCATTGTCTTACCACAGTCTTCTCCTGAAAGTAAAACTCCCAGTGTTTTTTACTTATCATTGCCTTGGAGGCTGCCAAGTAGTTTAACACTTTCATTAAATCATATAAGGCAAGTACTACTCTGTTTCCTAATTAGGAAGGGTAACTTGCAGTCTCTAAATTGTACAGATCAGAAGCACTCAATAGTTCACCTAAAGCATATAGCTGTAATTACAATTTTATAAATACATAGATGTAAGCATTGCAAATGTACAAAATAAAACCAGCAATTCTTTTTAGTTTATGCCTACACCAGATTTCATGGTTACTTTTTCTAAGCAGTCATGCCTATTACTAGTTCAAACAGTTGGTCAATTGTCAAAATCTCCACATTAAAACAACTCAATAGTACAAATGACATAACTTACCAAGTTATGTGACTGGGGAAAGGCATATTTTGTGAGGACTTCAAATATATCTCGTCTACTGTGCCCCTCTTGTTTTAATGCAAACCGTAAGTTTCTCATATCCTAAAACAAAGGCATTATCTTTTAAGTGAACAAAGAAAATAAGATACTTTACCTGATGTGCAAATGCTGTATTAGAGACTAAATAAGATTGATAATCTGCTTGCAACACACTTCAAACCACTGTGAACTTTGTTTTACTTCTTATCCCATAAAATAGAACAGAGCACAAGAATTCTACAAATAAAGCAGAAGCACTTTCTGCATAGTGCAAACACTGCTTTGGCATAAAGCCATCCAAAATTACTGTATCTGATTCACTACAAAGTCTCACGGGCTACTGAATGTTTGTTTGCAGGACGGGAATTATGCTATTTTCAAAACGAGAATTTGCCAATAATCTGTCTAGACTACATTGTCCCTAGCTATTTTCTCATCACTAACGTCAAAAATAAGTGATCTGCACATTAACTTCTAAGAATCAAATGCATATACATATTCCATTAATGAGTCAACTAAGTGATCCTGAATTACCCACTGGGAACTCCCCCTCGATCGTACTTTTTCATGGCAACAAGATTTTCTGAGTATGAGGAAACGGAGATGGCCGTTACATAAGCTTGTCATTGCCTCTACAGTTTACAAATCTTCTGTTTGAGATTATCTTCACTGATTTTAGGATTATTAAAACAATACTTCTGGAACAAATGAAAATAATGAAGCAATGCAGAAATAATGCTCTACAACAAGACTACTGTGCAAATTCTTGTAACATTTAGTGATTTGGAAAGGAGGACCAATCTCTCTCTACATATGCAGAGACAACAACTAAATAATCCTTTATACAGGAGGTATTTTCCTGACCAGTTCCAAAGAACTCTTGTCAAATTCACCTGTGGGGAACATGTGTTTTTTTCAGTCCTATAAATAGCTAAGCTGTGAGGAAAGGAACCTCTAGATTTCATTTCCTATTGAATTACTGGAAAGTCTTACTTTACAGGTTATATCTAATCCATAAGAGTTCTCTCCTCTGCTTGAAGCTCCTCCCATTTTTTCAATCCTTGAAATTACACCCAATGGAACATTCAATACCACAACAGGATCCTGCAAGGGAAGATTGAGTAAGGAATAGATTTCTGGAAAGAAGACTCAAGCAAAACATTCTTATGCATTCTAGAATTGAAAGGAGGCGTGAAACACATACAGTAAGCAAAGCTGTTTCTATGTTTGATTTAGTCTCCCCTCCCAACATGTTACAAAATCTGTACAGTCACTCTACAATCTTGAGTGTCATCCAATCTAGCATGAAACAAAAATATTTCATGCCTAATACAGCATGCAGGGGAAAAAAGTGGCAACACCCTAGAAGATGCTTTCATGCTACCGACTTCTGATTGCCTCTGCTTCTTTACTGAGGTACAGAATAAAGTAGAACAAAATGAAAAAGATCACTAGTGAAGTTAGCTGCAACCAGAAAAAACTCGGTCCAGTAGTTCTAAAAATTTGTTTAAAAAAACAACACCGTGAAACAGTTACCAAGCACAGATGCTGGTGCTTCTCAAACACTCTACAAGTCTCCCAACAATTCTGTTAAAGAAAGTATTTTTCTTTTCCAACAGCAAAGACAATAAGAATCTTTGTTTACTGACAGCCACTTTAAGAACTACTCACACATTACTTGCTGCCCTTGGTCTATCATAAAGTACAAAGGGAACAGCTATCAAAAAAGTTCCAACAGATAAAAGATAAAGGTAATCGTTCCTTGTAATTAAACTGTAATTTTATAAAGAAATTTTTAAAAAACTGCACAGAAATCATACTTTTGCAGCACATTTAACTTTAGAGAACTTCCATTTTTATACAGATTTCTCAGTAGCAGAATTACTGTGTAGTCATTACACAATTAAGTGATCCTGCTCTGGCAGGGGGATTGGACTAGATGATCTTTTGAGGTCCCTTCCAATTCCTAACGTTCTGTGAATTAAGATATTGTTATTACTAACCCACTTAACACAAGAAGCCTCCCACATGATTCCACAACCACACGTGTGTGAAAAATAAAACAAATGCACTGGCCACAAACTAAATCAAAGGCAGTGGGGGTGAAGTGAAGGGGTTTTAAAGTCAACTCATCCCATGGAATTAACTGTGTCATATTACTCACATTTTCCACACTTCTTAGGTACAGCCTGTAGTTTGTGATGTACACTCTTCCCTTAACAGGACCGTTAAATGGACACATATAAATAACTTCCTTGTCTGTAAGAAACACAGCAATTTGTAAAGATTGCAAAAAGAAAAAACACGCAGCGCTAAGTGCAGAATCAGTGAAATAGTCATAAGGTAAAGAGATCCACACTCGTAAGAGCCACTCTGAGATGAATGAATTTTATAAAGCAGTAAATGTGAATGTTGCCCACATGAATTATTAAGAAAATGTGAAAGTTTCATACAGTAAACCAGTCCAAATTAAATCAGCAGAATTCAGTAGCCTTCCCTAGTGACATTAGTGTTCTTCTCTATTTCAACACTCATGGGAGAGGGCAGGACGTGGAACAGTGACTAGATTTAAGTCCTTTCAGTCATTACTGAAACAGCCTACTGGCTACCCCAGCACAAATACATTCTTCAGTTGATACTGTTATCTCTTTCAGTGCTCTGTAACTGTGCTGAAGTACACAGTTCAAGTTGTAAAGCGTTTAGGGAATTCACCAACCTGAGGAGAAACATTACATTTCAATTTGAGGTAATCAAATACAGCAGGGCCATCTGCAGTGTTAGTACAAAATGAGTACTAACATACACGACTCAAAAAAGAAACATTTAGCAAGTCAAATCAACAACAAGCACCTTCTCTCCAGCATGCTGCCCCAAAGTACTGACAATTTTCATCAGGATCATGTAAAATATTCATCTTAGTCCCACACTCTCTCCCTCATCCCCTCCCCACAATTTTCCTCATTAAAAATGTAACTACTTCCTCTGACTCACCACTTTGGTTTCACCTCAGCCCATCGTGTTTACAAGCCCACCTAAGAAATCCTCAGGCATAGGGGAAAGAGAAGCTTCACGAGTACAAAACAAACCAGCTGCATTCTGATAGCTTCACATAAACTTCCATGAGTTGAAGACTATTTCAGGAAAAGCCTCCATCAAGCAAGAAACCACTGCACACAACACATTAATCTTCCTTAGACTGCATCATTACTGTATGTGAAGGCTGATAAGCACACGGCGCATGCCGTGTTGTGTCAAGGAAGCATAATGTTGTACTTAAGGTAGTCACAGCTTGGGCCGAGGTTCCACACCGCTGTACAATACATACAGGTATCACATAGAATTCTCTTGACTTAAGAAAGCCTGCAGGGGCTCTCATCACTAGACAAGTGGTTCTTAGCGTGTACATACAATTAGAACACGACTTGCACTCCTCTCTGTATGGGAGAATATGCCACATGTGGAAGCCACGATTTTAAAGACTTTAAAAGCTGTAACACATAATAAAAAACAATCCCTACTGCGATTACATTAAAAAATTTATGATGTTTTAGCATGACTTACCCCCACCCCCAACCTCAAGCAGTCAAAATTATAAACCAATCCAGTGAGACAAACGTATTTGCCAGACCTCTAAACATACATCACATCAGGCAGCTTAATAGCTTCGTACCTGTAACCCTCGTCTCTCCCGGCAGCCGAGGTATTTCTTCATTTTGTTCCCAGTTAGTTCCATCTTTCAGGGTCTAAACAGAAAGAACAACAACACCACATTATATTTAATTTATGACTCCTTCAAGTTTCAGATTTAAAAAAAAAATCTGGAAGGCAGTGTCTTCATGGAAAGTAACAAGTTTTTCCACAGCAGAAACTGAACCAAAACAGCATCACAAACCACTAACCTAAACTGCAACAACTAAACATTTAAAGGTGAACAGACTTCAAACATAAACAGATTTAGTCTTCCTCCTTCTAAAAGGATAGTTACCTATAGCTGCATAACATTGGAATTTGTTTTCTATTATATTAAGTTTTCTGAAAGTTTGCACATTTAATTACTCAAGTGTGGTGGGCTTAGAACAAATAAACAGAAAACACCTAGGCAACATAAACCATTACACATAACCTACTCATTTGTGACTTTCCTGTGTTCAGTACTTTTTAAGAACAATAAATGTTTAAAAAGCCAAATAAAATCTTTATTTCTGTTTTCTTGCACACAGATTACATTTCCTTTAGATTGCTTGAAAGTATTTTCCACATTTGCAAACAGCCAGCCAAACATAACTAGGTATAACTTGTCAATTGCAGTACAGAATCTTTCTACTGCATCAAAGTGCCAAAAAATTTCAAGAACGCAACAGAATATTTCAAAGTAGATAGCAAGGATAAGATTAAGTGTATTAGAATTGCCTTTAAGTAGTTTTAACAAGTTTTAACTTGTGATAGAGAATATTTCATCTGTACACTGAAAGATATCTAAACCAACTCTGTTAACTGCATGGAGAATTTTAGCAATAAGAGTATATATAGTCAAGGAAAAAGTCATTCAAATACTCATTTTTCTACTGAAACAGGGAAGATAATAACCGCTTATAAAAACATGAATAAAATTATACTCACCCTTTTACTTGAGGAATTCTCCAAGGAGTTTGAATAATATTTATGTGTTGATGATGAGGCCATACCGGGTATCTGATGAGAAAGCACAAATTGGAAATGTAAGCTTCCTCTTGGACTATGTACAATTTACAAGAGAGATTTTAGACTTTGGAGACCCATAGGTAGACATCAAGAGTCTCTAAGAATGTCTTACAATTAAAACCAATTACACAATGCCTTGTAACTGACGATCACTATTTAAAGGCATCCCAAAACTAACTAGTCGTTCATCACTAGCTCTCGGATTGGTTCTTATTTTAAGGAATATTCTGACTCAAGCTGTATTTTCAAAAGCAGTTGTGTGAATGTCATCATGAGTTCATCAACAGATTGCCTTGTTTAAAGTGACAGGATACACACACTGTGAAATGCAACTTACTTGAGAGTATTTGTATTAAGACTCCTCCCTTAGGAAAACAGGAACAGGCTATAGAATTACCGCTCAGCTCTTGAAAACACACATAGGTCAATGAACTCAAGCACTTTAAGAAAAAAAAGGGAAAAGTAGAAGTTTCATGGTACTTCCACATTTATAAACAACCCTCCATTTCCTAAACTGCAGCTTCAGCTGGCACGCCAGAAGGGGGAGTGTCCAGTCTTCTGGTCTGAAAAGCCTAATATGTTTAAAGCAAAAGGATTTCATTTTTTTAGTGGTATTGATTAAAGACGGAACCTCCCTAACCATCTTCTGACACTGCACAATGGATCTGTAGAGCAAACACTGGGAAAAGTCTCACACTTGCAAATACTCCAAACTAACTTTGTACCAAATTACACTTCTCCAAATGAATTTGATATCATACATCAATCTTGATGAGTTTCTGGTTGGGTAGCCTGGGGGGTGGGGTGGGGAAAGTGTGATTACAGACCTCACAATCTATGTTTCCATTCCATAAATGACATCTTGTACGTTAAATAAGCATTTTCTTATCCCTCTCAACTTGCATGCATCTCTGCACCATGACAGATCAGACCATGCTTCTGCATTAGCAGGGACACTACACTACTCCCACACAAGCGACACAGACAGATTAAATTGTTAGCTTCAAAATGCTCTGGAGTTACAACAACAATATGGGAGCGTGTCTGCAGGAAGAAGGTGTTTAAACCATGACATGAAACTCTACAGGTTTGTTTTCTCTTTACGATGTCCAGTCTTTCACATCTTAACAAAACATAAGAGACCTGGAATAATGTTTGAAATTCAGTAACAAACATCACATCCCTCTGGCAAAGAAAAAGAAAAGGAACCGACATTCTAAAGAAAAATGCTTCTGAATGTGGCAGAACCTGCCAGTTGGTGTCCAGTAACCAGTGGTGTCCCCCGGGGATCAGTACTGGGCCCAGTTCTATTCAGCATCTTTACTGATGACCTGGATGAGGGGATCAAATCTACCCTCAGTAAATTTGCAGATGACACCAAGTTGGGGAGGAATGTTGATGTGCTGGAGGGTAGGAGGATGCTGCAGAGAGATCTGGACCAGCTGGGTCAACAGGCAGAGGCCAACAGGATGAGGCTTAACAAGGCCAAGCACAGGGTCCTACATTTTGGCTACAATAACTCCATACAGTTACAGACTGGGGGATGAGTGGCTGGAAATCAGCCTGGCAGAGAAGGACCTGGCAGTACTGGTTGAACAGGAGACAGCAGTGTGCCCAGGCAGCACAAAAGGCCAATGGCATCTTGGTTTGTATTAGCAATAGTGTGGCCAGCAGGAGTTGAGTCATCATTCTCCCCCTGTACTGGGCACTGCTGAGGCCTCTCCTTAAGTACCTGGGGCAGTGTTGGGCCCCTCATTTCAAGAGAGAGATTGAGGTACTAGAGCAGGTCCAGAGGAACAAGGCTGGTGAAGGGGCTAGAGGAACAGTCCTATGAGGAGAGGCTGATGGAGCTGGCGGTGTTTAGCCTGTAGGAAGAGGAGACTCAGGAGAGGATCTTTATTACTCTCTACAATTACCTGGAGGGAAGTTGTAGACAGGTGGGGGTCTCCCAGGCAACTAGCAACAGCATGAGAGGGCAGGGCCTGAAGTTGCACCAGAGGAGGTTTAGGTTGGATACTAGGAAGCACTTCCTCATGGAAAGGGTGATCAGACACTGGAACAGACTGCTTGGGGAAGTGGTGGAGTCCCCATCCCTGGAGCTGTTTAAGGACTGTATGGGGCACTTAACTGCCATGGTCTAGGTTGTGGTGATGTTAGGTCATGGGCTGGGCTTGATGATCTTAGAGGTTTTTTTTCAATAATTATATGAGCCTGCCACAGAGTAGGACTGCCTTTTGGGTCTCCAGCAGCCTCAGCTTTTTCCAAATACTGAACCAGAGAGGTCCTGAACTAAATTTAGTGCAACACCAACAATTTAAAATAAAAAGTACTAGAAATCAGCATTAAATCATTGATCTCTCAAACTATCCCTCCACAGAAAAACCATGGCAACACTGCAGACTAATGTTTTTACTAGAAAACTTATAAAAATCAATTTTTTCCAGTTTTTTTCTTCCTTGCAGTATCTTACACTATATAAAGTAGCTTTAACTTTTTCTACATGGCTAGGTTATACATGTGAACATCCAACATTTGTTCAGATGATTTTCCTTAATCTATAGAAGCTTCACTT
>JAOXOE010032119.1:0-11333 GCA_028565055.1 Phoeniculus purpureus
TATTGTTCAGAACGAATAGACCAAACTGGAGAGGAGGTGGTGGTGTTCTTCATGTGCCAGAGCAACTGAAGTGCATTGAGTTCTTTCCTAGGGAACAAGGTTAGAGTTAGAACAGGTTGAGAGTTTGCAGGTAAGAATTAAGGAACAAGTGAAAGGGAGTGATATTGTTGTAGGTGTCTATTATAGACCAAACCAGCAGGAAGATGTTTATGAAGCTGTCTATAATCAATTGAGGGTGGCCTCTAGAACACACTCATTGGTACTTATAGGTGCTTTTAATCGGGCTGCAGAGGAACCAGTGAGAAGGGACCTCATATTAACAAAGGAGGAATGATTTAGGATTTTAAGGTGGGAAACAGTCTTGGTAAGAGTGATCATGAATGGTGGAGTTTAGTATTCTGCAAGATAAACGTAAGGCAATAAGTAGGATTATAGCCCTCAACTTTTGCAGAGCTAATTTTCCACTTTTCAGGGATTTACTTGCAGGAATCCCATGGGCTGAAATGTTACAGGGTAAAGGAGTTCAAGAAAGTTGGTTAATTTTTAAATACCACTTCCTCCAAGCCCAAAACAAGTGTATTCCACTATGGGAAGAGTCAGACAGATGGGCTAGGAGACCAAGTTGCTTCTCAATGGAACCTTGGGTAAGAAGGAGGTCTACAGTTCGTGGAAGAAGGAATTTGTTGTATGGGAGGCTTATAAGGAAGTGTGGTACCCAAACAGGGACTTGAACTTTGAGAACTCTTGGATTAAGGAAGACAGTGCTGGAACAGTGAGACTTGGAGAAAAAGCTGCACACTGCTTGAAGCAAGCTGCATAGCCCAATCAAACTACTAAATCCGGAAAAGTTGTGTCAAAGAAGCCGTGTACAGCCTACTCACCAGAGAGACGGTGAGTGATTGGGGACTGGAGAGGAGGGTAATAGTCCTTCCTGAGAAGGCAAACAGTGTTAGAATTATTCAAAAAAATTATTAGCTAAGCAGCAACATTCATAGAAAGACTCTGACTTGCAGCTGATGTTGCACTATGTAGAGAGGCATGGTCCTCAGATCAATTCTAGTAGTATTGTGGATCTGGCAACTTGGGATGAAGCCAGAGTGTGTTTATGGAATAAGGCTACTCAGGGAGATGCTATGGTGAAATCTCCCCTAGCTATTTGGAGAACAATTTACGAGGTGCTGAAAATGCATTTTGGCATTGATGAATCATCCAGTACTTCTTTAAAAAACTTCTCCCCGGGTGAAACAAAAAGAAAAAAAGAGGGCAGAGGAAGCCCAACACTCTTAGAATCTTTGGCTGAGGATCCATTCAATCAAGGGGGTGGATTTTGAGAAAGAATTAGATATGTGTTCCCCTGACTCGCACATAGCTCAGAGAAAAGTTAAAGAAGCAAAATGTCATGAAATGTGGGCGAAAGTGGGTATGGAGGCAAAAAAAGTTGATATAGATGTTTTGCAAGCACTCGTGGTTATTTATGAGCCGCAGAAAGAAGTGTGCTGGTAAGCTATACCATAAAACTTTGTAAAAGACTTCTGTCAAACAGTGAAAGCGAATGGTTGGAGAATTCCTTCTACCCAGAGTTTTCTGCATACCATTACTGAGATTTATGTGTGAACTCCCTCAAATTTAAGAGCTGCATGTTACCTTATTGCAAGCTGCAAGCTTGCTGTTCAGAAGTGAGCATGCGAGGCAGCAGACAGCCCAGCCTGGAGGTGGGCACGGTGCACAGGAGGCTCAGGCGAATGCAGCGCAGGGTGCCAGTGCAGAGAGCAGCAATGGCAAAAACGAAGTGGAAATACTGTGGGCAGCAGTCAGACCTCGAGCACAGCAGAAGCATTAGACAGCAGAGTGACTCAGAGCTGTAACCCAATACAGTGCTCATGTTCCTTGGGTAGACTGACATTGACTCCAAATATGACAATGATAATCAACAAGCATAAATGTTACGGTAGAATTAAAAGAAGCATGCATGCATTTGATAGCAAATGTAAGGATGAAGTTGATTTTTGGAACACAGAAGACAGTAATAACAGCCTTGTTAGCAGCTGGAGTTGCAACTGCTAGAGCTTTAGTTTGTTAAATAGGTTAGGATGCTGGTTAGAAAAACAGTGCTACTTCTATGACTTTAATCAGGGTTATTGTTACATGTAGATTCGGTTCATCACGAGCAGCCATAGATTTCTTATTATTGGCACATGGACATGGTTGCGAAGATTTGGAAGGAATATGTTGTATGAATGTCAGATCAAAAAGCATATTGCAATTGGAAGAGAGTATACAGAAGTTGAACATTGCTGAATTTAGGTACTCTGGCACAGAAAATGTTACGCTTAGCAATTATGCTTTTCTTGGTGTTTGTATGCATAACGATTTGTGTTCCTTGTGGTTTAGGTTGTGTAAGGAAAATGGTGGACAATGCTGTACAGAAAGTAATGACTGTTCAACTTTAAATAAAGATAGGAGAGATGTGGGGAGAGATTCAGCTTTCACTTTCAGGCTATGAGAACAAGCAACTGCAAGGTTAAACAACTCAGCTAAAGAAAGCACCTAGATGAAGATCCTGAACCAAGTGTCATGGTAACCAGGTAAGAGAAAAGGCAAGAAGGTAACAGAAGCTTAGAAAAGCCTGAGAAAGTTCTGTATTATGATGGAGCAGTTTGTTCTGGAGGCCATCTTTAAGATTACTCACAATAAGAAGGTAATCAGAAGTAGTCAGCATGGATCTACCAAGGGGAAATCATGTTTGATTAATCTGACAGCCTTCTGTGATGTTGTGACTAAATGGATGGATGCTGGGAGATCAGTGGGTGCGGTGTACCTCAATTCTAGTAAGGCCTCTGACAGAGTCTCCCATAGCATCCTTGTGAGTAAGCTTAGGAAGTGTAGGATAGAAGAACAGATTGTGACATGGATTAAAAACTGGCTATACAACACAAACCAAAGAGTGATGATTAATGGTGCAGAGGCTAGCTGGAGACCTGTAACCAGTGGTGTCTCCCAGGGGTCTGTACTGGGTCTGGTTTAATATATTTATTAATGACCTAGAGTGTCTCCTGAGCAAGTTTGCTGATGACACTAAGCTGTATGGTCTGGCTGATACACCTGATGAGTGTGCAGCCATTCAGGAAGACTTTCAGGACAGAGTAGAAGGATGGGCAATAAGGAATTTAATGAGGTTCAATAAGAATATGTGCAGACTCCTTCACCTGGGAAGGAGTAATGAGAAGCATCAGTACAGGCTGGGGGATGATCTACTAGAGAGCACTTCTGTGTAGAGGGATCTTGGAGTTCTTGTGGACAACAAGTTACCCTTGGAACAGCTATGTGCTCTTGCGGCCAAGAAGGCAAATGGAATCCTGAGATGTATCAAGACTCTGTCCAGCAGATCAAGGGAGGTTCATCTTCCTCTCTACTCTTCCCTAGTGAGGCAATATCTGGAATAGTGTCCCATTCTGGGCACCCTGGTTCAAGAGGGATAGAGACTTGTTTGAGAGATCCAATGGATTGCCATGAGGTTGATTAAGGGACTAGAGCACTTGCTTTATGAGGAGAGGTTGAGAGACCTGGGATTTTTCAGCTTGGAGATGAGAAGGTTACAAGGGGACTTAATCACTTTATATCAATACGTGAAGACTGGGAGTCAAGAGGAAAGAGACAATCTCTTTCCACTTGTGCCTTGTGATAGGACAAGGGGTAACAGGTGTCAGCTGGAGCACAAGAAGTTCTATCTCAATGTCAGAAAAAAGTTTCTTCACATGAGCATTGGCATGGGCTGCTCAGGGAGGTTGTGGATTCTACTTCTCTGGAGACTTAAGACCCATCTTGATGCATTTCTATGTAACCTGTTTCAGGTTTTATGATCCTGCTCAAGCAGGGGGTTTGGACTCGATGACCCCTGGGGGTCCCTTCCATCTCCTAATATCTATGTGTATCTGTGTGTATATAGAGCCATCTGAACATGAACAAAAGGGTTTAATAGCCAGTCCAGTCAAGTTGAAGAGCTGTTGCTAAACTCAAGTAAAGAGAAAAAGTAAAAATCAATATTATAAATTATGTGCTTTCTTGGATTTTGCAGTCATTGAGAGACATTTCCAGAGAAACAGATACCCATTTGTTGTAGTGCAAGCCCTTACGTCACAAGGGCCTCTCACATATCTCCCATGAGAGAGGTATGTGTTTGATGCTAATCAAACACATACATGTGTGAATACGCGACTGAGTAGTTACTAAAAAGGCTACAAGCACAACAATTCTAATCCAATTACAATATAAAATCCTTCCTAAAATCTATAGCAAAAGCTGAGATATTAATCTAAAACTTCACTCATTCCATAGTGATGGATGAATGCGATATCATCCTTAGTTGTATCTACCAAGTGATGCATTTTTTGTTATCATTTAATAGTCTAGTTATATAATGTCAATACTCCCACAAATGCTGTCATTCATCTCCTTCAGTCCAATTCAGGAATGTGGAAGTAAAGAATCCCCATATGTAATTATAAATCCATTTAAAACAAAATCTTGAACCGTATCTTAAAATTTCCATTATACTATATGGCATTTTCAACAAGATTTCTAAAATTTCTACAGCTTAAATTACTTTTCTTGTGGGAAAGGCTTGATCAGGATTATCATCTTTCCCCTAAATTGACCATTTCACTGTGAATAGACAGAAGGGACATAAGCTTTTCTTTAAGTTGGAATCACAGAATCACAGAAGAAGGGGACTAAGAATTGTTATTTACTATACGATATGGTAAGCTATTCACAAGTATAAGTACCACCTATCGGCTTTCAGCCAAACTGGACAATGAATGCTTGGCTACTGGGTCAGCAAGATAAAGTTCTAAGGAGACAAGCAGCAGAGAGTAGCAGGAACTTTACTCTAAATGCCTATTTTGAGACTCAGCTGGGAAAACCAGGATTTGGCCCTAGCTTTCAGATGTACAGTTTATATTCATAGAATGTCTTAGGTTGGAAGTCACCTCAGAGATCACCTGGTTTCAAGCTCCCTGCCATGGGCAGGGACACTTCAATAGACCAAGTTGCCCAGAGACCTATCCAACACGGCCCTTCACACTCCAGGGAGGGGACATCCACACCCTCACTGGGCAGTGTATTCCAGTGGCTTACCACCCTCATGGTGAGTTATTTCTTCCCAAGAGCTAATCTAATATCTACCCTCTTTTAACTTGTAACCATTTCCCTTTGTCCTATCAGTAGAAGCCCCAGTAAAAATTCTCAACTGGACTGCCAGGATTTCTCAAACATGACAGATAATGGCCTAGCAATTTGATCCAAGAGTTCCCTCAGGACCTTTGGACATATCTCCTCAGGTACCACAGACTTCTGAACTTTCAGGTTCTTTATACAGTAACAAACTCAATCTGCCCCTACCATGGGGATGCTTCCATTTCCCAGTTCCAGCCTTTGACTTCTGTGACTTTAGCAGCATGGTTTGCGTGCTTTCCACTGAACTAAAAAGTCATTGATTATCACTGATTACCTCAGTCTTCTCTATATCCCTGCTAACCAGGTCACCTTTTTCCTTCTGGAAGGGGCCCACATTTTCCTTAGTTTTCATTTTTTTTAAAATCATTGATACAACTATAGAAGCTCTTCTTTTTGCATTTGGTGTCCCTGGCCAGATTTAATTCTATCAGGACTTTGGCTTCCCTAACCAGATGCCTGGCTGTGCGGACGATTCCTCTATATTCCTCTCAGAATGTATTCACTGATCAGTTAGTATAAAACAAACCCTCCTAGGAAAAGTTTAGGGAACACCTGAAAAGTACACACTCTGGCTTGGCTTTCCTCTAGCTAAAACAGCCCTAAGATCTTAGTTTTCCATTCCCTGGACAGATGCTGTTGTCTTTTACCTACAAGCATAAAGGTATAACCTCCGCTCATAGAAATTAGAGTAGACACAGCCTTACAATACTTTCAGCATAGCTTAGACTGCTGAATGTACCTGCCCAATTATTTGTTTGGAGGATTAGACTGGAAGTTACCAGCTGTAGGAACCACACAACGCCTCAGGCATCAGATGAGCACCAAGATACTCAGCTTAGCTGGGACTGAGGCACCTCTGGGCTTGTGTGGCAGTAAAAGCCAAAGCACTTCAATAACTCCACTAGTGGAAAGAGCTGAACTATCAGGAATTGTAAGTCACATAGTGATAGTCTCAGGATTATTCTTCTGCACTTCAATTTCATAAAAATTATTTTTATAGTCTAGACTTTGAGCAGAGCTTAAAAGAAGGCTGACGAGTGTGCTGTAAGAAGCAACAAAGAAATTCATGACTTGGGAGAAGCACATCTCATTTGCATGGAAAACTATCCTTACCTGTCTGCTGGAAGAATTGAGAAGATATAGCAAGTGATAAGTTTAGCACCCAATACCATGTTCATGCATTGAATTAACGTTAACAAAGACAATATACAGAAAACTTCACATGATAAAGCTGTGTGGGAATTAGACTCTGAATGTTGAGAAAGAGTAAGTTGGATCATTTCAGGAGCATTCAGGTGTATTTTGGTGTATCTTCCGTACAGAATCATGTACTGTGTGATACATCTATCAAACTACTGGAACAGTTTTAAATTACGTATATTCAGTTATAGGAGAGTGAACATTCAATAATAATCTATTCAGAGACCAACTATAATATTAACTTAATAAAATATATTGGGCACATTTATAATTTCACATTAAAAAAAATAAATAGCCCTAGGGAACACTGGCCAGTGGAAGCTGCCTTTGCAGTTTTACACTCTTCAAATGTTCATGGGATCAGCCACACTGGTGCTGTCAGAGGGTTTACATCAATGTTTAGTCCAGGAGTGGAGAGAAATGTATTTGTGTGAAAAACTATATATGGAAAGTAAATCTTTGCCAAGAAGTAGATCTGCCCTACAGTTTTCCCTACACTGCTGTCTTCTACCAAGAAGATTTGGTAGTTGCCAAGACAAAGTGGCAGCTTCGTGTTTAACAGTCTAGATGTAATTCGTACATGAATTTCTTAATCCTTTTTTGAAGTACTACAAATATTTAGCACACACATTCTCCTGTAGCAATACTGAAACAGAAGAAAATTAGGACCATTAGAAAATCCAATTAGACTATCAAACAAATCTTTCTTGTTCAAATATTAGTGGGTTCCTAAAAAAGAAAACAACATCGCTGAGGCTACTGGAAAGT
Organism: Phoeniculus purpureus; assembly: GCA_028565055.1. Taxonomy (NCBI): domain Eukaryota; kingdom Metazoa; phylum Chordata; class Aves; order Bucerotiformes; family Phoeniculidae; genus Phoeniculus; species Phoeniculus purpureus. Next base: position 7,204 of record JAOXOE010032119.1, read on the forward strand.
TTTTACATGCATTTTTTAAATTCTTTAAAAGTGCTTCTAATTATTATAGTATTAGGCTTACTGGGTAGCTCCACAGATCACAGACTCTCCCTTTCCCCTTCCAATTCTGAGGCACATTCAACGCCTTCTGGTCCTCTGGTGACACATCAGCTTTCACAACAGGGCTACTTCATCCCTAAGTTCCTTTCCATTTGTTTCTGGCAATTTACTGTTTCTTTTACTGGCACTTCAGTTCTGTCCTCTCAGACATCCCCTATGAACAAGCCTGATGATTCAAGCACCTCTTTACGCACTTCAGGCAATACGAGTTTCTGCCATTCTGGTGATTATTTCAATATTTACATCTGATCCATAGACACAATCAAACCAACTGATTATCTTCTCTGTACATCAGCGAAGTGTGGAACACCACGATGCTTGCCTTCCCATTGAATGTTATGATTTGCAATTAGAGTAATTGTTATTAAGTGTTCTTACTCTAAGATACTACTGCACTGCAGAATGGACATTGTGTACTGCAGTACAGCAGAAAGCAAGTGATTATCCTAAACAGCAGTTATGTTATTTCATAAGCTCAAGTTCAAAGTCTGTTTCACCCATGCTACGTTAAAAGGCATTAAAGAAACTGGTCCAAACTGAGTGGGAAGGGAGGATTCAGTTCTCTTATTCCTTGCTGTGAAGGAGCACAGAGGACACTACAACACTCACAGAAATGCTGTAGCAGCTTTCTCTCACGAACTACTACTTCCTTTGTATGTTTGGATAAAGCAATTACAGCGAGTGCGCTCTCAGTATTTTTAAATACATTCAAAGAAGCAAAGACTAGTGGCTTTGAGGGCTGAAATACAAAGTTTCATATCAACCAAGGAGTGTTATGAAAAAATATGAACTGGATTTGACCTTTATAAAGGTATTTCCATAAGGAATCATATCTAAACTAAGTTTAAGCTAGAGGAAAACTTTGAAAAACCCAAAGGTGGAGTTTTTTTGTTTTAAATGGGTTTTTCATCAAGTTTAACCATATACATTTTTCTACTAATATTACTTTAAAGCCATATTATTTTACAGAGAGCTTGCTCACTTCAGGTTTACTTTCTGTAAAACCAAACACTTCCCCTGGCAAGACTACAGATGCTCATATAAAATGTTTATTCCCTTTAAAAAACACTTAATCATATTAGTAAACTTAAATGGAGCTGTCAGATTTCTTCCAAGCATCCTGAGGAATGCGTCAGCAGTGTGACCAAGTGCATAAATTCCGGCATTTCTTTTCACATTAGATCAAAAACTAGATGGATGAATGATCTGAAACTTTTACGCATGTGCTGCTATCTGAAAGAGTTGATGTTGGGTTTAATGCCAGATAAATGCTCTTCCAGCTGCAGTTACATGCCATAATCATGATGTACAGTCAATGGTCAGATTTACAGCCTGCAGTATAACACATTTAGATATGTGAAAGCACCAGGAAGCACACTGCCCACTCAAGTATCACAGCTAGTTCCAAAAGGCAACACCTAGACAAATCTGAACAGATGCAGCTATTTTCTGACCTAAAAGTCTCTATCAGCCATTTGCAAGGACATGCTTAGAAGACTCAGTTTGGACATTGAAAGGCTAGTACTGCCATTACTCCTTGCTGCCAGACAGTGATTTCCGAGAACCATGCATTTACTTCTAGAAATAGAATATAAAACATAGCAAACCATGCTCAGTAAAATGCCCTCAAATACAACAAACAACTACTACAGTCACAAATAGCCTACTGACCAAGTTCAGCAGCAGAAGTGTCTACAAGTACATCAGCTTGACCATCAGAAGCATACGGCAACGAAACAAGAAAGAAATTGGAAAAAACTTTTAAAGCTATCAGTAAGATTTAAGCATATTTACAATTCTTATAGAGAACTTTGATAAATCAATACTTCATATAAATAGGAAGTGCATGGGTAGATTAACACACAGCACCAACCAAGTGGGGTTAGCAAAAATTGTCCACTTTAAACCCTGTGTTTAGGCTTTTTCTACTCAAGTACCAACTAATCTGTTCTCACTTCATCTGTTGTTTAACAGTGCAAAACACTTAGAAAAGAGAAAAAACATAACTGAGAATTACAATCTCAGATTGTAGTATCATACTGAAGGATATCAAATGTTATATTTTATTATAGAATAAAAACTATTCTAATGTCTTCTACAACTAGTATTACTTTACTTATTGAATATTTCCATAAGGCTTCTGTGTCTTTCAAATAATGACATTACTGAGTAATTGCTAGAAGAAAGCTGAAAATATTAGACTATCTTGGGAAATATAATAAGTTGAAATTATTCCTTTAACAATAAAGGAAGATACCACCCTTGAGAAGCTCTTGACTTTTATAGAAATTACTGCTTATATATTTAGATAGCAGAATTGGAACATTAATCCTTCAACATAAACAGGAGGCAGACATCAGTTACCTCATCCTAGGTCCTGGGCCCAAATATGCGAATGAATACGGAAGCAGACTGCCACAGGTTCTTTTGAAACTAAAGGACAGCTGCATAATAATTAGGGATTAATTTAATGGCACAACTGTGTGTACCAAATAAAGTAGATGTTTCACCTAATACAATATCACTGAGCAAAGAAGTGCAAGATTTAATAGAGTAATATTGCTAAATTTAATTTTAAAAAATGCAAAACTGGCAATTATTAATCCCTTACATATATAGAATAGCAAGGATCATCCATTTTGCATTTTCCCATCAACCTAACATTGACTGTGTTTATTTTCTTTCAAGAATTGTCTCCTTGCAGTAAGGTAATACTAATAAATACAACCATGATGAGAAGTATATAAAAATGCATATTAAATGTTGAATTATATTACAGAACACAACTTTGACATGTTCTAATTTGCACCCATTTTAACTGAATTTTCCTGACCCAATACAAAATTTAAGCAACCTCTACTGCTACTGTACACCAGCAACAGCAATCCATTGCAGATTACGCTGCAGTATATTCAAAGATGCAGTAAAGATTAAGTCCTTCTCTGCTCTCTTCCTCACTCCCTAAAGACAATTCAAACAAGGTATGTGCAGTCCCTGCTGCACACAGCCATGGTGTAGCAGCACAGACTCTAATTACAGAAGACACTCGCATTTTAGAATCTCTGACTTCTTGACAAACCATAAAAACCAGTATATAGGCAGATGAATCAACAGCTTTTGACTCGCCCCTGGACTGACCATGAGTTGCCTGTTTCTGACCTTTCTTTTCATAACAGTTATCAGGTTTTGGCTAAGACTTCACTACATGGAATTTGACAATCAGAAGCAATTTTTTAAGTGAATGCTGATGTTTGGAAACAACTGTTCCCCTCAAGTTTGGTTTTTCTATTTTTATATACAATGTTTTTCATCAAGTATTCAGACAACTCAGATCTATCTCTCAAATTTTCAAGTATACTTAAGTCTAATAATTTTTCCAAGATGCAATAATTGTTAGGCCATGATTCTGCAAGGACTCAGCAAATTTATGTTTGCTTTTATGTCTCATAATTAATTCCAATTAGTTTATTTGTATTGTAAAACAAGCCATCCATTGCTATGCAAGAACCAATCCTGAAAAGAAACCTTGAAGGGCCATTGTTAGAGGAGACTCCCTACTGAAGGGAACAGAGAGCCCAATATGCAGACCAAACCCATTTCATAGAGAGGTCTGCTGTCTCCCTGGTGCCCAGGTAAGGGACATTTGAGGTAAAATTCCCAACCTCATGAGTCCTTCAGACTACTACCCACTTCTGGTCTTTACAGTGGGTAGTGATGATACAAGAATGAGAGGCTCACAAGCAATTAAAAGAGATTTCAGGACCTTAGGGCAACTACTAAAGGGATCAGGAGCTCAGGTTGTGTTCTCCTCTATCCCTCTAACATCAGCGATGGACAAGGGAACATTTAGGAACAGCCAACAGCTCAATTCATGGCTCTGGGACTGGTGTCATCAACAGGGATTTGGATTCTACAATCACAGCTCGGTTTGCAAGGCACCAGAGCTGCAAACACCTGATGGGTTGCACTTGTCCCAGAGGGGGAAAAGGATCCTGGGGCAGGAATTGGCAGGGCTCATTAATAGGGCTTTA
>JAOXOE010032120.1:0-11332 GCA_028565055.1 Phoeniculus purpureus
TTCTTCCTGGGAGCGGGAGACAGACATGTATACTCAACCCAGTATGTGCAATGGGACCTGGTTACGGTGACATGTATTGCAGGTTATCCGAAAGCTGGGAGGGACGTTTTCTCGAACTGGAGGTTGCTTGTTGCAGGTATGGTTTGTTTAGAGTGTGTTGGTTTTAGGGCTCTCCTTCTCCCCATGCACTTGGTGACTGAGCCCAGGTCTCGGAGCACTTCACCCGTGTGGCCGGGCTGTCATTGCTTTGCCTGTTGGCAGCCGGGTGCGTGACGGTGCTCAGCAGAGCACGCTCTGCGCCTTGGCGTGTAATTGGACTTGTTTGCATCGATCCAGCTCCTGATAGGAAGATTCTTCCAGTGATTGCTTTTTCATTACTCGCTCGCTTGATAAATTCGATCTATAAGCAGATACACAGATGTGATAAGGCTCTCTTGGGGTTTTTTTTTAAAGAGGGGTGTGGAGCTCAGTCGATTCACTGATGGAAGCATGCTGAATTTAAAGAAGGAAATATTTCTTAGTCAGTAGAAGTTACTGCTTGTCATGGAAGAGATGTGATGGTGGTTCATAGTTGAAGATTTTCCACTTGTGTTCTTTTCTACCTATTCCGTGGTGACTTGATCTAGGTGATCCTACTCTGGCAGGGGGATTGGACTAGATGATCTTTCGAGGTCCCTTCCAATTCCTAATGTTCTGTGATTCTGTGAAATGAGAGTTCCTAATGTCAAATCCTCTTCCACAGGATGAAGGAAGAGGTGGTTAAGGGGAAGAATGTAATCTACTTTGTTAATTTGCAGAGTTGGGATTATACTGTCTCATGAGTGTCATGAGGCATTATGTCTCATAATGTGAGAAATACTTGGATGTTACATTACTGGAAACTGATTTATGGTTTTCATAAATCTTGTTGCTAAGAGGCCTTAATATCTCTAAAAGATGTTTCAAAGGTGGCCCATGGATGTCTGGAAGCCCATGAGGTGAGATTACTCAGATGGCTGTTGATCAGCTAGAGTAATGTGTTTTGTAATCTTACTGTTTTGACTTGGAGAGTGTCTTGAATTCATGAGCTGCCTACCAACATCTCTATATGGCCAAGTGTTGTAGGATGTATACCATCTCCTTCAGGAGTTTTCATTCTCACAAATAGTTAGATTGTAGGTTAGACTGTTGAAGAGTCAGTATGATTGATCCTTGAGCTAGAACGTCTTTTTCACTCATAGCTGGCCACTAGCCTTTATGTCAGCGTAAATTCAGTGCCAACGTCTCAATTTAGGTCCAGTATGGGACCTCACTTTTCTGCTTCTGGAAAGCATAGAAGTAGGTCTGGACCAGCCAAGCAGCTATGTTTCTCAGAAATGACATTATGATGTTGTTGATGTCACTGACTTTTATGTCTGTGCTCCCAAATTTTTTTGAACTAAAAATCTTATGATTATCTGAAGTGTCTGTATTCATAAAGGTGACATTCTAATGGCAATTAGGTATTGTCTGACCAGTCATAATTGCATGCAAAAAGGTGGATAAACTCCAGGCACATGGTGTTTACTGTGGAGTTGTTTAGAACAATGTGGTTATGGTCAGGCAGATCGTTACAAGACTCATATGCTTAAGCATACATTTTGCAAAAACCAAAAGTAATATAATTGCTGAGTAATACTGGGGTTTTGTTCTTTGCAAGTCTTTTTTGTGTCAACCCACAGTTTGATAAACTGCTAGGCAACTTCCTAAAAATTCTGACAAGTTTTTCTTGCCTCTCTCAATGCTTCTTACAATAACTGTCAGGCTGTTGCTTCTCTTCTTGTGTTTGGTTAGAACAAAATGAGTAACAGGCAATTTTTGTCAAGAAACGGTTTATGCCTACACAAGCCTTACATGCATGTACACTTACAGTGTGTAACGGAACAGTCTGGAACTACGTTGACAAAGCTCTTCCATCGCAGTCCTGCATTTCATGACTTCCTTTTTTGTATCCAAATTTGAGCTTCATTTCTGCTGACTCGCATATATTTTATGCATCTTATCCTTGTTGTTCAAGCTCTGAATATTAGAAAGCAATGTGTTATATTTACTGTGCTGGCAGGTTATGTGGGTACAGTGAAGAGTGGTAGCCAGTATTTTTAGTCTGTTGGCCACATTGCTTTTTAGGATGATCTTGCAAGAGCACATTCTGTCTACAGAGATGGAGTGCTTGCTGCTTTTGTGTGCTTTACTTGATCCATAGTGTTCGTGCCAGTGATGGCTGAGCTTTTCCTGTAGCACCGTCTCTTAGTGTTGTATCACCTTTGAACTTTCTTGGTCGTCTTTGCATTACATCACCACTTCCATAGAAAGCTATAATTACAAGGCTGGATATTGTGGAAAAGCACTAGAAAATACCTTTGCCCTTGAGTGGTGTAGCCACTGTTCTTGTGGCAGAACGGGTGAAGTTAAAAGTGTGTTTGCTTTTTGTTATTAATGCCTTTGCAGTAAAAGTAGAACTTGGTCTTTTACCCTTTCACCGTACATTGAACTGCAGTCAGAGTCTTAGCTGACTAATTGTATGGGGTTTTTATGCGTGACTGAGAAGTGAAAAGTAACTTGTGCTAACTGCAATGAAGATATGCCCCGAGCTACACTAGCCGTAAACCAGTGACCGAATTTCATCCTTCTGACTTTTGCTTCTGTTGTCTAGAATCCAGGAAACACTTGCCAGCAGTTGAAAGGTATCAAGTCTTACAGTCACTGAAGCAAAGTCGCTGAAGCTTAAAACATACAAAAAGCTACAAAGATGTTGGTCTGAGACAGACAGAAGAAAGTTGTTATGGCAGTAGTACTTGTTTTTCAGTGTTGCTTCTAGAAAATTGTTGATTATGTTAGCACAACCTGCAAAAGTTTTAATGAAATTTAAAAACAATGCTAATCTAGAAGCTGTAACTTTAAACATCTTTTATTCTTGTGTCAGGTATTTGTCTATGTCTTCCCTTTTCTGTCAGTTTAGCATCTTGTGTAAAGGGTCAGTGCCACTGAATGTCTTCAGTGATTGATTTGGTCCCTGGACACTGCCATCAAATGCATAGTTTGTAGCTAAATGTCCATTGTATGATGTAACTGTGTGTTCTGCATAAGAAGTCTGTGCATATCTTACAATCAAAATTGTTGTTTTATTTTTGAAAGGACTAAAATATACTGAGACACTCTGAACGTCTGTTTCCTGCATAAGGGTACTGTCACCAGTAAACCCCTTTGCCTATTGTGTTAGGTAAGGTTTTGGAGGTGCTTAAGTTCTAATAAGCATGTGAAGGGAAAAAATGGCATCTTAGAGGAAACAGACTCTACAAGCATCCAGTTGAGGGAAGGTGTGCCTACCTTGGGTGTCATAGTAGAGAGACTTTTTATAAAAGCATTTATCTACAGGAAAATTTTATAGCTAACTCTGAGATAGGTGTACATGTATGGACTAAATTACTCCTTAAGGAATGATTTGTTTACAGTAGGGCTCTCAAACTTGATTGTGAAATCCGCACTTAATGTAAATTGATGTTTGCCAGAGTTTGCAGTCAGCCAGAAATGGCTATGATGTGCTCACTCCAGTTGCTTCTAATTGCACTGTCTCCTCTGATGCACAAATTATAACATTTAAACATTGATTGATTATCAGGTTAACAGATTCCACAGGAGAGACTGTATAGAAGACTCATACTGGAAGAAGTGGGCCTTAAGAGTTACAACAAGGAAAGAAAAGTTGTGGGAAAACATAGCTTCAAAATGGGGAAGGTGATAAAAAAGCAGGAAAGGACTGAAGTAACACAGAGGAAACAGCAACATTATGATACTCCTTTATCCTTTTGACTTGTGTATGTAGCAAGGTTGGCAAGAAGGAACATGTGCTGTGTTTCAGACATGGCATCATTACCTGAATCCGCCTTAATCAGTGGATTGGAGTGTTAAAGCATGTGTTCTGTTGTGGTGATTCTATTGCAAGCACGTTACATTTTGGAGAACTATTTGCTAGACAGTTGGGGTAAGAGCTTAAACCACAGCAGAGAGGTTCACTTACCTGGGGAGTTCTTACCAGGAGAATCTTCACAATAAATATGACACTGACATGGAAAGGGTGATCAGACTCTGGAATGGACTGCTCAGGGAGGTGGTGAAGTCCCTATCCATGGAGGTGTTTAAGGACAGATTGGCTGTGGCACTTAGTGCCATGGTCTAGGTTGTGGTGATGGTAGGTCATGGGTTGGGCTGGATGATCTTCGAGATCTTATCCAGCATTAATAATTCTGTGATTCTAAGATTCAAATATGATTGTGGCATTTGTTGTCATTTTATAGGTTTATTATGCTGCAATACATTAATAAGAGTCTGCATGTTTGCTCTTTAAAATATTTGGTTTGTGACACTGCTTAGAATACTAATTAATAAAAACAACTTTTTAAAGTAATTACTTCAAAATATGAAAATTACTGTAAATAAATATAAAACAAATGTCAAATATGAGAACAAAAAAATTATCTGAAGTTGTGTAACTGTAAAGCATTATTTGTATCAACACAGAGAATTATTTACTACTTAGTTGGAAAATTTCAATTATATCAAGGATTTACTTTACTTTTTTACCTGTATGTGTTCATGTATTCATCTTGCAAGTACCAAGTATGAAGAAATAATTAAATACAAACTTCGAGTCTAGTCTTCCCAACAGAATTTGTAGCTGTGTCAGCAGGAATAACTGATCCTATTACTAGACAAAGCTTGAATATTTAAATTAGTTATTTTTGTAGTCTTTGTCCTTTCTTTTTAAATTACTGGCGCAGGTAATTTGTATTAAAACTTGTAGGAACACTTCTGTGAAAGTGCAGTAAAAAGATGTCTGTCCATTAATTGATACTGTCTACTTTTTCAAACCTTTTCAAGGGAAGTAGTGTGTGAAACACCTGTGTAGGAAGTAACTACTAGTTTTCTAGTTTAGGAAGTTTGCTAAAGATAAAGTCTGTCTGATCTTTCAGTTGGGGCAATAACAACAAAAAAATCAAGACCTTTTTGTAGACCAGAATCATGAATTAATGTCAGTAGACCTGAACTGGAAAATATTTGTACTGTTTTTCCTAAACTCAAATTCTTTTTATAATTCCATGAAAATGGGAAATTATGAAAGCATCGTATCGTTTTTATGAAACAAGAATGATGTGGGTGAAAATACTGTGTGAAAGACTCCACAGTGTGCATTTAATCAACAAAATTGGTTTATGCAAATGTGTTCTTTCCCTCCCACCCCATTGTGGGGGATTAGGTAAATCTGATTTTTCTGAAAGATTTAATACAATGCTGATAACTGCTTGCACTTTTTAGGCAGGGAAAGATATCTAAGATTACCATCACATCCTCTTTCAAATATATCTCATAAACTTCCTATGCTGTTTGCTAGTGTAATTCAACCTTTAACTAAAACTCTTTGAAGGTAATAGCTTTGCTGGGACCCCTCTTAATAAGTGTGATTTTGAGTTATAATTGCACCGATGCTATTGAAAATCCATACGATCAGAGGAAACTGAAGTGAAGGCACCTGGTACCACAAACAGCGTCATCTCGGGAATTTTCTGGAATTATACAGTATAAATACGATCTAGCTTGGCAGTATTTTAGTTTTTAGCAGTGATTTCATTCTGTATTGGGGGTAGTAGATGAAGTCCATTTCAAGTCTTGCAGCAACTGGGGAAGTATTGTAGAATCATCATTAAGTCTTTACATGTCTTGAAAATCCATTCCATGGAAAAGCCAAGACCGGAGCCCTGAATCTCTGAGTCTCTGTTTCATATTTGAGAATAACTTCTCCCTGATGTAAGTATTCAGGACAGGAGAAAATATAACTGTATCTAGTTGCTGTGAAGGATTGTGTATGCTCAGTGGGGCTCTAAAAGATGGGTTTGGCAGACATAATCAGATGTGGAGAGAAGGTAGTTTTTTGCTATGCTATCATTTTCCCTGCTCAGGCAGAGATGTTTTTACTTTATATTCAATAGAAACCCATTTTATCTTAGCACACAGGACTATGTCTTGAAGCAATTAGTTAAGAATACTATTTGTAATTTAAAAAATATAAACTGAAGCTGCCAAATGTTTTATAGCTAAATTATCAGGTTGTGTGTTGCTAACTCATGTTCTTTTGCAAATAAATGAACAGTGAGGATTACTGAATCCCATTCAGCATATTTCACTTCTGCATCTTGGGTTAGCAACAGCATCAAAAGGAGTGTGTTTCCAATTTTGTTTGCGATTGAAACAACAGGTATAAAGTGTTTTAATATAGCTATTCTCTTTACTTTTGATCCTGATTCATAGAAGCACATGAAAAAGCATAAATTCACGTAATTCTGATAAAACATAACTGGAAGAGCAGAGTTACATATTTCTTCTTTAACAGGAGATTCCATCAGTCATGCTGCATTCGTTAGTGTAGGCTATGAAATCGTCTGTACCTTCACTACTGGCACAGACAGCAAAGTGTATTCTAATACATGGCAAAAAAAAACAAGTGAGAGCACTAGTAAATGAAAACTTCTATACTGAGATTTATTTTGGAGATTCATAAGTAATTAATTTTATACTTGTGATGTTTTATTGTTCAGGAGAACATTATTTTCCTGGTTACCAAGCTTTCCTTTTACTTGAAGTACCTTTCTGTCACTAGGGAGAATAAAAGTTCTGGTTTGTGTTTATTCTGTTTTTGTTGTTGTTTACTTACATATAGCTAAGGTCGTGCTTAAAACATTGAGCTTACGTATGTCTATGCAACATGGCTTAGTTATGTGAATCACTTTTTGTCTTTATTGTTCTTTGCTTCTTCAGGAAGGTGGAGACTGTTGTAGGGAAGGATCTAGCCTAGTTCATGTGTGAAGGGAAAAATAGATCTTCAGAATTTTGACAAGAAGTACAAGTTTTGAGATAAAAATTGCCTTTTGAAGGGGAAACATCTGGTTTTACACAGGAAATTTACAACTCAATAAAGCTGGACGATAAAGCTGTTACAGCAAACAACTGAAAGGCTAATTTATCAAACTCAGACTTAATTTATCAACTGATAACTTATTCTAGAAAATATAGATCAACAGACCCCACTCCTTCATCCCACCTCATTAAGACAGCATCATGTAATCTTCAAAACATATTAAGCAGGTTGTGAGTTTCTCTGTGTAAGAGAAACACTGCCAACTAGGTTGGATGCGATGAAAAAGATAGAACACTTCAAAACTGCACTTGTTTGCCTGCTTACCGATGAATTTTTAGGTAGTATTGCTAATAATAGGTTGTCTTTTTTATTTTTGCTTTAGACAAGTGCCAAGGGCTCTTTTGTTAGTGTTTTTAGTTTAGGTAAGCTGTGTGTGATTCTCCAGTTATTCTCCCAGGCATCCCAATTTACCATACTTCAGTTTGCATTTTGGAGTAGTCTTAAGAGTGCACAAATTAGAGTCTTTTTGGAGGAAACTAAGTTAAACAACATGGATTAGCTGCAGCTGAGTGTTCAGTCACAGAGCTGGCCTAGAACTAATCTGGAAAACACCCTCTGAAACCCTAAGTGTGTATATCAGATTATAAGCAGTAACCTATTTGCTTTTCAGATTGGCTCCAGTTAGCTTATACATATGTTAGCTGTTAGTGTGTCTCAGGAGTACTGCTTGACATGTAGCACCACAGTAGTGTGACCTCTGAGGCGATGAGAACAAGCAATAATAAAAGAGGAAATAGCATTTAAAGATAGTACTGCTTTAGGGAGTGAATAACCAACCAAGTGAAAACATTTATCTTATATCTGCACTTTATATTTCCTCCTTTTCCCATTGAAATGTATATTATCAGGGGTTTTTTTTTTTTTCAGTTTATTCTAGAACTTCGGGAGAATGTGTATCTGTAAAACTTGAAAATGAGGAAAATGTAACTGTAACTTGTTAAAAAATACTACATTTTCTACTCTGCGTTTGTTGAGCATTGATTCCACTAAACTGAAATAAAACACTGATTTGGTTAATGTTAAGTGTCTTAATTTATATAAACCTCAAGTTGTTTTGAAAAGAAAATTTGAGAAACTTAATTAAGGGCCTTCCATTGTAAATGTGGATTCTTAGCCTTGCTCTAAGAATCTAGCATCTAGAGGGTTCTTTGATAAATTCTGTAGTATAGCCTTTTTCTTTAACTTGATTTGGGAGATAAGCAATAGATACTCAGCTGATGTGAAAATGGTTAAAGTGAGATTGCTCATGATTTATCTCATAACAGTTTGAAGTTAAATACAGGATGAATGAGCTGAATGACAGACCTCAGAGGATTGTCAGTGGTGCAGTCCAGTTGAAGACCTATAGGTAGTGGTGTTCCCTGGGGGTCAGTACTGGGTCCAGTCTTGTTGAACATATGAATGATGTCCTGGATGAAGGGACAGAGTATACCCTGAGCAGGTTTGCTGATGAAACAAACTGGAAGGAATAGCTGGAAATATCAAGGAAATACTGAAGAATATCAAGGAAATACTGAATATCAGGGAATATCAAGGAAATACTGAAAAGTGTCCAGCAAAGAGCTACAAAGATGATGAGAGTACTGTAGCATCTCTCTTTGAAGAAAAGGCTGAGACATCTGGGTCTGTTGAGCCTGGAGAAGACTGAGGGGGCATCACCTCAATGCTTGTAAATATTGAAAGGACAGGTTACCGAGAGAATGGGGCCAGTCTCTTTTCAGTGGCGCCCAGTGATGGGACAAGGAACAATGAGCACAAACTATAACACAGGAAGTTCAACCTGAGCACAAAGGAAAACGTCTTCACTTTAGGGTAACAGACTGCTGGAAGAGGCTGCCCAGAGAAGTCGTGTAGCCTCCCTCTCTGGAGATATTCAAAACCCCCCTGGATGTGTTCCTGTGCAGCCTGCTCTAGGTGAACCTGCTTCATCAAGGTGGTTGGACTGACTGATCTCTAGAGGTCCCTTCCAACCCCTACTATTCAATGATTCTGTGACGTGTACAGTAGCTCAATTTACACCTGACTTACACTATGTGCAATAACACTCTTAATAATCAGTGGTGCCTTAGCATTATTTCCAGAATAATTTTCAAACCAAATAAATGTTAAACACATCTTGGTATTGTGTTCTCATATACACACCTTAGTGCTGAACTTTCCAGTGTGGGGACTGAGCACCTATCGTATATATTATTCAGTGAGCCACCTTCATTTTGGGATATTCTCATATCCCAATGAAGTGGCAGAGGCTGGTATATCACAGACTGGAATCTCCAGAGTGTAGATACCAAGTCCAGTAAGTCCATCATGGCTGATGGAAAGAAATAGACTTCCATTCTGCCTTAAACTTCTGTTGTCCTCTTGTCCAAAAGATGTTATCATACCATAATAACCTCATTAATGTTTATAAGTATGGAAAGGGTGAGTGTCAGGAGGATGGAGCCAGGCTCAGCTCAGTGGCATCCAATGATAGGTCAAGGGGCAACTGGTATAAGCTGGAACATAGGAGATTTCCACATAAATATGAGAAGGAACTTGTTCACAGTGAGGGTAACGGAGCACTGGAACGGGCTGCCCAGGGAGCTTGTGGAGTGTCCTTCTCTGGAGTCATTTAAAACCCACCTGGCCATGTTCCTGTGCAACTTGATCTAGGTGATCCTGCTGTGGCAGAGGGATTGGACTGGATGCTCTTTCAAGGCCCTTTCCAATCTGTAATGTTCTGTGATTATGTGATAAAAGTTGGTCTTATCACGGTGCTTCCCCTCTACGTGTGCATTTACACAATGGAAGAGTCAACTGGGACTCACAGTATTGTGTACTGTAATAATAAATTGGAAATATTTTACAGCAAGGGTTAGCCAGGTTTTAAATTGGCTTTTGTGGGTCGGCTGCAAACATGTATTTTAGGGTATTCTTTTCAAGCTGCTGTGGTTTCAGTCTCTGCAACTAACATGCTGTGCACATTATAAATGATTACTTTGGTGGGGTGGGGAAATAACATTATTTATGACAGACAAAAAGAGAGCTGCGGAAGGAAGTCTTAAATACCTTGAGGTTTTTTATACTGGTGTAAAACATCCATCCTTGTTTGTAGTGATAAAACATTCATGAAGAAGTGCATTCAAACTTAGGTAATGCTGTGCTTTGAAATAATGTAAAAGTCTAAGTCTTGAACAAAGCAGCTTTGAGTAGTCAGAAAAGCATAGTAGTATTGGAGTATCTTAGTGTGTCTTTTTTATTGTCAAGTCAGGATCTTTATTGTGCTAAAAAACAAAGTACAGTATTCAGGCCTGTACAAAACAGAAACATCAAAGTCTATACCTTCGTATGCTTCCTTACAAAGACAGAATAAAGCAGCTACTCCACCCTAGCTTTGAAAAGAGAAAGAATTTCCTAAAAGTCTACTCTTGAATTTATTTATTCATTAGAAGTAGCATTTTTAACAATAGGATAAAAGGGCAAACACCATTGAGGTTTTTTTTCTGTTTATTTATAAATGATATCCACTTTGCCAGAGCTCATGGGTGTGTTTCAGTAAGGCTGCAAAACTAAATAATCAGAGGTCATGGAGTACTTTAGTCTTGAGTGAAGGTTTAAACCCCCTTTTCTTACCACCAGCATTGCCATTTGGGAGCAGCTTCGAAAGTATTAAGTCCTGCAACCAAAGGAGAGGTTTTATTATACCAGATAGTTGCGTGGCATGTGACTTGATGAAAAAACAGCTGAAACCTTGTTGTAAACTATGCAGAGCTGTACTGTCTCAAGTGTGGAGTTACACTATCTTTGGCTCTGTTCTTCTTGAAGTTATCTCCTAATGGGCCTTTGACCATGAGTTTTCAGTTTCAGAATTACTAAGCTAGATTGTGCAACCACTACAGATAGAGTGCTGTAGTACCACAGTCACGTCATGGTTTATCACAGAATTGTTTTGGTTGGAAGAGACCTTTAAGATCATGAAGTCCAACCACTGACCCAGCCCCTCAGCACTGCATCTATGTCTTTTAAATACCTTCAGGGACTCTACCACCTCACTGGGCAGCTTGTTGCAGAGTCTGATAACCTTTTTGTTCAAGAAATTCTTCCTAATACCCAATCTGAACCTCCCCTGACCATCTCATAGAGCTGCTGGAGGGTGTCGAGCATAGAGCCACGAAGATGATGAAGGAAGTAGAACACCTCCCTTATGAGGAAAGGAGCTGGGTCTCTTTAGCTTGGAGGAGACTGAGGGGTGACCTCATTAATGTCTGTAAATATGTGAGGGGTGGGAGTCAGGAGGATGGAGCCAGGCTCTTCTCAATGTCATCTAGTGATAGGACAAGGGGCAATGGGTATAAGCTGGAACAT
>JAOXOE010032121.1:0-11330 GCA_028565055.1 Phoeniculus purpureus
ACACCCACCCTTCACATATTTATAGACATTAATGGGGTCACCCCTCAGTCTCCTCTTCTCCAAGCTCAAGAGACCCAACTCCCTCAGCCTCTCCTCATCAGGGGGGTACTCCACTTCCTTCATCATCCTCACTGCTCTGCGCTGGACTCTCTCCAGCAGCTCTGTGTCCTTCTTGAACTGGGGGGCCCAGAACTGGACACAACCCTCCAGCTGTGGTCTCACTAGTGCAGAGTAGTACATTAGGTTAGATCACGGGGAATGCCAGGGTCAATACAAGCTGTGGATTCTGGCTCCTCTGTGTGGATGTTTGTTTTAGTCATCCCCCAAACACATTTTGTGTAGGTTATTTAGATATAATAAAGAAAGGGAAAAAGATCAATAAATTAGTGCAATATTAAGGCTTGAGAAAACAAAGTAGTCAAACCCCAGGAAATAACAAAATCCAGAGCAGTTTCTAAACTTTAGATCTTTAAAGCAAGGTGGTGAACAGTTCCATTTTCTTGAAATTAAAAGCAATTGAACAGGGTCTTACGAGCAGGGAAAATACTTCATGAGCACATTGATGATTTGTAGCTGCAAAAGCAGTACCTTTCAATTCCTTAAACAATCTGGGGGTGTGTGTGTGTGTGTGTCTGTCTGTCTGTCTGTCTGCTGTTTGACTTCTGTCTGTGTGTGATTTTTCACGTGGTTTAACAATTTATCAGTGTTTGAAATTTCCGGTGCATTGAGGACTCATGAACGTGGGGTGCAATGATGTCTGCGTTCAGAACCACATCAAATATGATTCAAGAGGTTTCTGTTCAAGTTATCAGCCCAGGTAAAGTCCAATTACAGTGGGTATGCTGTGCCAAACATAGTGATGGAGCTTTATGCCTAACTCAGTGCCAGAGCTGACTATGATCTGTGAAAATGAGGGTGCATGTAATTGCCACTCTGTGTAGCAAACACTGTGTGGAGCTAATCTTTTTAAACTGTGGACTGTATCCAAACATGTCACTCTCAGCTAACTTCTTGTTTATAAGACATCATTCTTCTAAAACAGGGGAACACAATGCTTACTGATTAGAAGAGACAGAATGCCTCGAATGGAATCTGAATCACTGGACTCATTTGCATTTGCTATTACTTAGCGAAAGAACCAATCTCCTAGCTGCTAAAATACATGGGGTTTTGTCCAGCAAAGATACCTGCTATCAGAAAGTTCTTCTGGAGATTAGTTGTCTGTGCTGACGTGCCTCACTGTCTGAATAGATAGCGAAAGAAAAGCCTTCGTCATTTCCTTGTTTGCTGGTACTGGACTTACTGTTCTCAAAAGGCATAAAAAAGCAGCACTCTCTTACTTAACCTGGTACACAGAGTAGAGAGTCATCTCCAAATGCACCAAGCCTTGTTTTAAACAGCAGATTGCCAATAGTGACAGTTGCCCGGATTTAACTTCTCACATTGATTATCTTTCTTTTATTGCCACACACCGTTTTCTGTTGTCTAGGAATCGAAAACAAAAAGTAGGCGTTCTACAGAAAAACAAAGCAAGATATAATTCGTCTAAAGTTTACAATGAGGGAGAGGTTACTGTGTTTGGTACGGTTCTCCAGAGAGAGCACCTAGTGTTATCTATGGATGCCTGATTTTGCTGACAAACATCACAAAGAAACTTCACTGTGAATGAAAATCTGGTGTTTGCTTTCCTATTGATACAGATAATAGGGAGTAGTTTGTTTTCTAAAGGTCTGGTGTGTGTTCTCCCTATGCTTTACAAGCTTTAGCACGAGCTGATCCTAGCATATTTGGTATATTTGATTCTAGCATATTCCCCTCAAGCCAGGAGTGTGAGATCAGCAGAAATCTGTGCACGTTGTATTTACCATAAGTGAGTAAACCCTCTATTTACTCTGCCTAAGAAAATGAAGCCGTTTGCCAGTGGTTGCTCTGCTGGAATAAGGAACTCAAACCACATGAAGGATGAAAGAAGAAGTAGAATTTAAACTCCTTATCAAAACATCCTTTTAGGTTTTATCTGCTCTAATTTATACACTTCATGCACAGACAAAAATCAATGATGGGGTTAATGTCTACAAATATGTGAAGGGTGGGTGTCAGGAGGATGGAGCCAGGCTCTGCTCAGTGTCATCTAGTGATAGGACAAGGGGCAGTGGGTGTCAGGAGGATGGAGCCAGGCTCTTCTAGGTCTCGTCTAGTGATAGGACAAGGGGCAGCGAGTGTGAGCTAGAACAGAGGAGGTTCCATATAAATATGAGAAGGACCTTCTTCACAGTGAGGGTGACAGAGCCCTGGAAGGGGCTGCCCAAGGGTAGATGTGGAGTCTCCTTCTCTGGAGATGTTTAAAACCCTCCTGGCCATGTTCCTGTGCGACTGGATCTAGGAGATCCTGCTGTGTCAGGAGGATTGGACTGGAAGATCTGTGGAGTTCCCTTCCACTCCCTAATGACTGGATCTAGGAGATCCTGCTGTGGCAGGGGGATTGGACTGGAAGATCTGTGGAGTTCCCTTCCACTCCCTAATGACTGGATCTAGGGGATCCTGCTGTGGCAGGGGGGTTGGACTGGATGATCTGTGGAGGTCCCTTCTAATCCCTAATGTTCTGTGTTTCTGTGTGACCTTATAGCAGCTTCCAGTCCCTGCAGGGACTCCATGAAAGCTGGAGAGGGACTTCTGTCCTGGGGACTCAGATGCTAGGAAAAGGGACCTGGGTTTAGGCTAAAAGAGGGCAGATTGAGCTGAGATCTGAGACAGAAATCCCTCCCTGGCAGGCTGCTGAGATGCTGGAGCAGGCTAAACACCCCCAGCTCCCTCAACCTCTCCCTGCAGCCTGTAGCGCAGCAGCAGGGTGTAGGATGTGCAGCACAGGATGATGCAGGTCACGCGATGTATTTTTACTACTGCAGCGTGTTTGACCCCAGCATGGAAACTCAGCACCTCCTGCCCTTGGCTCTTTCTGTTTCTTGGCTCTGCCCATCACCTCTTTTGTGTTTGCAGCAGCAAAGCAGCCGATAAAACTGTTCCCACCTCTGTAAAACTTCCTTACAGCTTCCAGGGAAGGGCCTGGGGATCCACTAAACAGCCCAAATGTTTTGAAGTTCCCCTCGTTTCTGCACTTAACCTCTTACAAGACTGTCTGGAACGAGGACATTGACCTTGTCTTTGCGATGCTCAAATTCCTGCTCCCCCCGTAAACTTCTGCCTCGTCTCAAGTTTTAGCCTTTATTGGGCTGCTTTTCCCTCACGTGAGGTGAGAGGTGGCAGCCCCAGTGCTGATGATAAATACATCAAGGCAGGTCCCAGAAAGCTCTGAAGAGGGATTTTGAAGAGCTAGGACATTCCTGCTCTTCACGTGGCTGTGACTGGATTGTGTGTGCTCTGCCCTGCTGCTTTCTTGGGTTGGGGGTGCGTCTGAAGGGTCGGGATGCTCAGCTCTTGCTGGAGTTCAGGGGTTTGGGGGTGCATCTGAAGGGTCAGGTTGCTCAGCTCTTGCTGGAGTTCAGGGGTTTGGGGGTGCATATGAAGTGGTGGGATGCTCAGCTCTTGCTGGAGTTCAGGGGTGCATCTGAAGTGTCGGGATGCTCAGCTCTTGCTGGAGTTCAGAGGTGCATCTGAAGTGTCAGGATGCCCAGCTCTTGCTGGAGTCCAGGGCTTCTGCTCCCTTACACAGAAAGCTCCAGACTCCTGATCCCTTTTTTTGTGGGCAGGAGGTTTTCTTCTGCACAGGGTGAATGAATCAGACGGGGGTTTTATTACCAGCAATCCAAATGCACCCACAAAGCTCCGACGCCAGCTGGTTCATGCGTTACCCCCAGTTTTGCTTGATCTTGAAAGGTTTCAGACAGTGTTGTAGTCTGGCAGGGACAGGACGTGTGGGTTTCCTGAGGAGCAGTGAGGTTCTAACACCAACAGGCTGGTTTGAAGCCAGGGCAAGGCTTAGGGCAAGGAAAACCCAGGCAGCGGTCTTGGGTTTGGGCTCCAGTCTTTCTGCTTTGCCTGTGGTCTCACCCCCACCGCACAAAACCCTTCCCCAGGGTCCCAACCTTCCTACCAAGGTCCCAGTTCCAATCTGAGCAGGAGGATGCAAAGCGAAGGGAGCCCTGCCCGAGGCTGCTCGTCCACGCACTAAGCTCTTTCCCAGCAGCCGCGCCGGGGGTACCGCGGTGCGGTGGGAGCAGGGAGCGCCGGAGATAACCCGCTGATGCTGTCAGCGCTGCCGGGACTTAACGTGTTGTGAGATGTGGCAGCTTGTCTGCACGGGTGTTAACCAGCCTCCCCTGTCCCCATCTTGTCGCTGCCCAGTCCCTGCCACAGCCAATCTGTGTCCTAATCTCCATCAATTAACAAGAAACACTTTCACCCTCTCGCTTCCCCCCGCCAACCGCCACAGACACCCACCCTGAAGCCTCGGATAAAGACAAACGAGCCTCCCCCCATCGCCAGCCTCGACCCTCTCCCCCTTTACTTCCCACTAACTCAGCGCAACCAATTAGGCATCTGACACCCGCACTGGCTGACAAATTGTTTCTGTCATCTGCTTTCTGTCTTTCATTAAACGGGTGGCGGCGGGGGGAGCGGGGAAGGGGAGGGGGCGCTGGAGATGTGATCTCCGCTGCTTAGCGAGGCCAGATACATTAATTACAAAACGGCCATTTGCGGCATGAAAATGCATTAATTAAATTTATGCAATCATTATCTTTAAATAGTCGTATCTTTAAAACAATCAGCCCTTCCCGAGTCTTCCCTCTCCTCCGCTAAGTATCTCTAATCCCTTTTCCGCCGTTTATCTCTGGATCGGCAGCGGCTCGGGTGCTTTTCAACTTCTGCGAGCGGGAGACGCCTTCGAAGCTCCACTGGGGCAACGTCGGGGCGCGATGCCCCCACGCCTCGGCCCTGCAGCTGGGGGGACACGAAAGGGCTCATCTCACCCAGCTAGAGAACAGGACACTGAGGGGTGACCTCACTCATGTCTGTCAATATGGGACGGGTGGACGGCAGGAGGATGGAGCCAGGGTCTGCTCAGTGGAATCTAGTGATAGGACAAGGGGCAGCGGGTGGCAGGAGGATGGAGCCAGGCTCTGCTCAATGTCATCTAGTGACAGGACCAGGGGCAGTGGGTGGCAGGAGGATGGAGCCAGGCTCTGCTCAGGGGCACCCAGTGACAGGACAAGGGGCAGCAGGTGTGAGCTGGAACAGAGGAGGTTCTACATCAATGTGAGAAGGACCTTCTTCATGGTGAGGGTGCCAGAGCCCTGGCAGGAGCTGCCCAGGGGAGTCTCCTTCTCTGGAGACATTTCAAACCCTCCCGGACGTGTTCCTGTGCGACTGGATCTAGGGGATCCTGCTGTGGCAGGGAGATTGGGCTGGATGATCTTTTGAGGTCCCTTCCAATCCCTGATGACTGGATCTAGGGGATCCTGCTGTGGCAGAGGGACTGGACTGGGTGATCTTTCGAGGTCCCTGCCAATCCCTCATGTTCTATTACTCTAACAGGGAAACCAGCTGGTGTGTAGAATAAGGCTCATTTCAGTGTTCAGGGAAGCCAGTGTTCTATAAGGATCATGTGAGAAGGGCCCTAAACAACCTAAATCACCAGAAATGTCAGTGAAGGCTGCAGTGATCTGTGCACTGCTTGCACCAAGATACTCACTGGGAAGAGCCTTCCTCTGGAAAAGAAAAAAGGAAAAAGAGAGTTAGCACAAAGCAGTTCCCTTAACTGTTCAGCTCTTCAGTTCCTAGAAGGAGGTTACGAACAAAGCGTCTCTTTGCATTAGGGAGTTTAAACAGGAAAAGATGAGGCTGCTTCCCACGGTAAATGAACTGCCAAGTGCGCATGAGCCCTAACAGTAGCTCCGTTAGCCTCTTCGTCTCAGGCAGAGGACCTTCGCGGCCCCCGACCCTCGGCATCCCTTCCGGGCTGGGCTCCCCAGCACTAGAGCAAACGCCGCAGAGAGGGCTGCACGGCGTCCAGCAGCCAACTGTCTCCGCCTGCACTTCCTCCAGGAGCCACAAGAGGGAGCCCGAGACCGCCCCGCGGTCAGGACTGGGACACTCAAGAGCTCCTGGACTGAAGCGAACTCGCTCTGCGGGGTTCGGTGTCGCCTCTGTCTGCCCCTCCCGCTCAGAACCCGAGCAGAGCAGCCCCAGAAAACAGGGTTCAACTCACTGCTTTTCCTAGGCTCCTGTCTGGTAGCTTTATGCAACTGCACACACATCTGTGTCACTCCAGAATGTTTTTGCAGTGGAAGTTGGCAGAATAAAAATGTCTGTGCAAAATGCTGCTGCCCTAATGCTCTTGAGCTTTAGTGGCATGGAGTTAGAGCTCTGAGCAAAGAAGGACCTCCCAGTACCTGAGAGGGGCCCCCAGCACAAGGAGGATGCAGACAGACTGGAGCGACGCCAGAAGAGGCGCCACTGCAATGATTAGGGCATGGAGCATCTCTTGTGTGAGGACAGGCTGAGAGACTTGGGGCTCTTCAGCCTGGAGAAGAGAAGGCTCTGGGGGGACCTTCTTTTGACCTTCCAGTACCTGAGAGGGGCCGACATGAAGGCAAGGGAAGGTCTTTTCAAGAGGGTTTGTATGGACGGGACAAGGTTCAATACGGGAGAGATTTAGGCTGGATCTTAGAAACAAGGTCTTCACTGTGAGGGTGGTTGATGGCTGGAAGGGGCTGCCCGGAGAGGTGGGGGGCGCCCGTCCCTGGAGTCATTGAAGGCCAGGCTTGATGAGGCTGTGAGCAGCCTGACCTAGGTAGAGTTGTCCCTGTGTAGGGAGGTCGGACTGGGTGACCTCTAGAGGTCCCTTTAAGCCTGAACACTCTCTGATGCTAGGACAGTCAGCAGAAGCACACACTGTGTTTTGACACAAGAATGGAGTTGGTTTATGTTACTTACTTGCAAAGTACCCCTTCTTTTGGGCATAAAACACTCCAAGGCCACACAGTGCCATGACTAGAGCCACCAGTACCGCAGCAGCGATGATACCACTTACATTAAGGTCATCTGCAATTATAAAACATAAGTCCAATGTTGTAAGTTGTAAAAATCTCCACTGGCTGGAAATCTCCATTCCCTGATTGCTAGAGACCCCTTTGGTATCTATAGGTAGTCTCCTTGTGGATTCTCCTTCTCTGGAGATGTTTAAAACCCTCCTGGACATGTTCCTGTGTGACTGGATCTAGGGGATCCTGCTGTGGCAGGAGGTCAGACTGGATGATCTTTTGAGGCCCTTTCCAATTCTTCATGTTCTGGGATTCTGTGAACTCATTATTCCTCCCCCAAAATGCCATAATCAAGCAACGAGAGATAATTCAATGTGGTCTTAGTTTCTCGGGTTCATCCTGCCCGAAGCGATTCCTGTTACCAGCCAATTTTTCATCCCTGCTGTCTCTGACACTTACCGACTCGCAGTCGCTTCGCCGAGCACTTCTGAGGTAACCCAATCCCATTGGAGGCTTCGCAGAAATACTCTCCAGTATCATTCTTTGTGACCGTGTTAAACAGCTGTTAAGAAAGAGCCTCAAATCACTGTCAGACTAGAAAAAAACCCCAGATGTCCTGCAGGACAGAAATGTTGACAGGTCAGCAGGGTTTGCTTGTTTGAACAAACCCACCAGCAAACCAACCCAACCAACTGGACATCACACTTCTCTTTCCCAGTCACTTTCCCTGGTACTTAACTCTAGCTTCTGGTCTAGGAGGGTCTTCTCTGATCGCTGGAATGGGCTGTTTGGGGAGGTGGTGGGGGCCCCATCCCTGGAGTCATCGAAGGTCAGGCTTGATGAGGCTCTGAGCAGCCTGACCTAGGCAGAGTTGGACTGGATGGCCTCTAGAGGTCCCTTCCAGCCTCAAACACTCAAGGGTTCTATACAGACATTTTAACTAGATGGAGCACATCTGTGGGGAGATTCTTTTTCAGGGGATCAGTACTTCCCAACAAAATGCTTCTTCTCGAAGCAGCTCTCACTTCAAGCACCTGGGTTTCAGTGTCAGGAGGATACTGATCTCTGACAAAGACCCGTGCGTTGTTGGATCAGACCCCCACGCACCGAACAGTGCATCTGGTGGGTCTGATATCCGGTGATGACAAAGGTGGAGATCCCACTTACCAGAGTGCCAGACTTCTTATTCATGGTGTAAGTTATGTTTGCTGCTCTAGCGCTGCTCGTTCCTGTCCTTTCCAGTAAGGCAACACCGTTCTTGTACCACTGGTACTCAGAGGGAGGAGAGCCCTCAGTCTCCTTGCAGTGCAGCTCCACCACCGTTCCTGTCATTGCGGAGCCGGGGACGTCACACGCTGGGGTAGTTGGAGCCACTGCACAGAGAAATCGCGCTTGTTGCAGAGCCGTTTCTCGGCACAGGCTGTATGACAGATGTTTGGCAGTCACTGGTGAGGAGGTGAGCGCTTCTGCACACGCTTATAACTACCGTGTTCGTGAGACGCAGGGCTGGAGAAGGAGCGGAGGGCAGAGCTCTGCTCCTGGAGAGCACAAGGAAACCTCTGAGATGCTAAAAACTGAAGAAAGCAGCTTGCTCCCAGCCTCTCCCACCACTTGCTGGTCATCCTGCCTCTGAGCTACACACCCCCCTTAACCAGCAGGGAGCTTCTTTCGCTTCATTTCTGCTATGGGGCCTCTTGCTCGCAGACACAGGAGGGCTAATTCAGGGAATGTGTAGCCCAGCAACTCCCCACCTCCCTGCCCAAGTATTTAAAAACAGAAGAGGAGGAAAAAAGATGCTTTTTGCATTACAAGAAGTCAGCTGGCTCTTGAAAAACGATTGTCAGAAGGAATTGCCCAGGCTGGTCATCACCACAACCACTGCAGGTTGAGGACTGAAAACAACCAGCTCCCAACCTTTCAGTTGCAATGAAAAAGCAAAGGGTCACACGCACAGGTGCAGGAGAGCTGCCTCCTCCTCCTGCTGTGAAGATCAAGATCTCTCTTCCAATTTCTATTACGTGAACAGAAAAGGAGGTGTTTTTGGTGTAAATGGAGACAATGTAGAAGGAAGCCAAGGGTGAAGAGACCCGAGTGGAACATTCCAAGCACAAGTGACCCCTTAACAAGGATCCTCAGCTTTCCTCATCTGTTTTTACAACAGGAAAAACACAGAGAAACTAATGAAACACTAACTACTTCACATTCATTTTCCAAAGGCCCTCTGAGCAACACACACTCTCTGTCCTTTCCCACGTTTGAAAAATAACAGCCGTTAAGAGGGGAAAAGGGAAGAAGTAGGTGGGGTCGGTGGGCAGGAGCTCACTGTTGGAGCTCCCCAGAAGTTCATGAGTTTACCATCACTTATGAAGAACTCTGAGACCTTATTCATTCTTTTTAAAGATCAATTCTTTTTGTAGAGAACAAACCCTACAAAATCAACTGGTTTTTCTCTATACAGAGAAAAGAAGGAAAATACCAATTTCTGCCACTCAGCCACTGGGAAAAGCACCAGGAACAGTGGAAAAAAAGGTGCTCAGGATTCACTTGTCCCTCTTTCCCCAGCTGGGACAGAAACCCCACCAAGAACAGCCACTCCTGCAAGTCAACAGCATCTCTCCTGTAAATTATGTCCACAGATCGCTCGCTCCGCAGCTGGCACTGCCCTGACGCTGCAGCAGTTTCTCCTTCCAAAAACAGCAGGAGACTGGAGCACCCTGGAGCGAACTGCTGCTTAGAAACACTTGACGAGTGTTGACAGACGGGCACTGTCCAGCGCCAAACACCGTGATCAACTTGTCCAGCTTCTCAGCCACCGAGTGGCTTTAGCAGAAGTTTATCATCAGAGAAACTGCCAAGTTTTGAGAACTGAGATGTATCTCAACAAAACCCTCTTGTACTTCCTAAGGCACGTGTGCATTTTACAGAGCTCCTCTGTGCAGGGCGCTGTAGGATGAGCACGTGGATGTCTTCATAAAGCCAGCCCAAGGATGACCCCAAAGGCCAGCAGCCCCACCCCACATGGCCAACCCCAGTTTCAGCACCCCCTGCCATCGTTCAGCTGCTTTAGAGAAGCTCAAGCAGTAAAGTTTGTACCAAGTACTGTGAGAGTAATGGTCGCCTCTCCCAGGCGTTGCCCCTCTTCACTTCTGGCACTGATTTCACAGCGGTAGGTCCCAGAATCCCTTCTCGTCACGTTTCTGATGCGGATTCCTGTATTCAGCATCTCTGCTCGGCCTCGAAGGTCACCTTTAGGGGAGAATCACAGAACACTAGGGATTGCAAGGGACCTCGAGAGATCACCCAGTCCAATCCCTCCACCACAGCAGGATCCCCCAGATCCAGTCACACAGGAACTGGCCAGGAGGGTTTGAAACATCTCCAGAGGAGGAGACTCCACAACCCACCTGGGCAGCCCCTGCCAGGGCTCTGGCACCCTCACAAGCAAGCTGCACATACACATGTAACTGCAAGTTCCAGTGTCTCTAAACACAGAAACTCCCCAAGTCCATCCACAAGAGCAGTGATTCCTGCAGTGTCTGCAAACTAACAACATTCCTCTGCCCTCTGCTTTATTTTACTTGTCAACCCTCATTTATTGTGGACAAGGTAGGAGAGACCCTATTTTCCTCAACACGTAAAGCTGAGGCAAGACCTTTTCAGAACATATAACCAGAAATTTCACTTATGAAGAGGATACAAATAATTTAAACTCTACAGCTGACTTTATATTTTATGTATAGAAAACCCACTGCATTATTCATACCTAAGCCTCCAGCTCTACAGGAGATTTCAGCAACCTCTTTGTAGGACAGGAGCACCTCACTGCAGCTGTTTTGGGGGAGTTTATATCTGAATTTCATGCAATTGTGGAAAATGGCAACGGGTGTGCAGCACCGTTACCCTTGGGTCAAGTTTTATGATGTTTCACTTGATTACAAAGCTAACCAAGCACTGATGATTTGAGCAAGAAACCCCCCTTTTCTTCCCCTCAGAGACCCATTGTTTTCCCCTTGGGGAAAAGCTCCTTTCCTCAGAAGGACAGCTGTTCAGCCCAAAGACTTCAGAGCTTTATCTTCTGGACATTTTTCACAGAATCACAGAACATTAGGGACTGGAAGGGACCTCGAAAGATCTTCTAGTCCAAACCCACCACCACAGCAGGATCCCCCAGATCCAGTTATTAGGGATGGCAAGGGACCTCAAAAGATCTTCTAGTCCTCTCCCCCTGCCACAGCAGGATCCCCCAGATCCAGTCGCACAGGAACAGCCCAGGTGGGTTTGAAACGTCTCCGGAGAAGGAGACTCCACAATGCCCCTGGGCAGCCCCTGCCAGGGCTCTGGCACCCTCACCATGAAGAAGGTCCTTCTCACATTGATGTGGAACCTCCT
>JAOXOE010032122.1:0-11330 GCA_028565055.1 Phoeniculus purpureus
GAGCAGAGGAGGTTCCCCATCAGTGTGAGAAGGACCTTGTTGGCAGTGAGGGTGCCAGAGCCCTGGCAGGGGCTGCCTAGGGGGGTTGTAGAGTCTCCTTCTCTGGAGACGTTTCAAACCCTCCTGGGCTGTTCTTGTGTGACTGGATGTAGGGGATCCTGCTGTGGCAGGGGGTTGGACTGGATGATCTCTCGAGGTCCCTTCCAATCCCTAATCTTTTACTCAAAAGCAAAAGACTCTTGAGTAATTTTCCAAACTTGTCCTATTCCTTGGATTTGATGAGGGCTGGGAGTCCTGAGTGCAGGTCCTAGAGGTAAGGTGAGTCCTGCAGGAGGTCTGATTTGATTGCAGTCTGTTATTGCTGATCTGAAGCCCTTCTACTTGCACCAGGTGGCTGTTAACAGGTTCGTAGGCTGCTTTGCTGGTGTCTTCTCCACTGTGAGGACTAGTGACGACTGCTTTCTGCGTGCTGGCGGGATTTTAACTTCTTCTGTTGGCTGTTCTGTGTGTTTTATTCCAGATTTTGCTAACAAACGGCTTGGCAAGATCCAGACCCTCCCTGTCCAAAGGCTCTTTAACTGCCATCATCTCTCTCGCCTTGCGGTAAGGCAGCCAGCGCCGCTTGGCAGCTGAAACGCAGCCACAGTTGTCTCTGTCGTGGTGGGTTTTTGTTTTATCACCTCTCATTCTGCCAGGCTCTCTGTGCCACTGAGAGCTTCACGCTGGTGAGAGGAGCTGCTTTAGCCTGTAGCTCCCTTTCCCATCGGTCTTTTTTGGATCTCAGCGCTCCTAAGTGCGAGCCTAGACTCAGGAGTGTGGTTCCAGTTCAGATTACAGGGACTGTAGAGAGTCTGTGGAGCCATCAGTTGGGCTGGGAGTTCTCTAGAAATGTGTGGCTGTGCCCCTTTGCCATCAGCTGCTGATGGAGCCACTGCTCTGTGTGTGGTTAAACCCTGCCTCTCACTTCCCTGGGTCTGTTCCTTGCACTGAACTGCCTCTTCTCTCTGTAGCCCCGTGGTGGCCGCGCAGTTCTCAGACAATCTGCTGCGGTCGTTTCTGATCCACATCATGTCTGTGCCTGCCATCATGACCCATCTCTCTACTCTGACCCCTGAGGTAAGCGGGTGATGTCTGAGCACCACTGCTCGGCTGCAGCTACTTGTCAGTCCCGTTTGTCAGCACTGGGACGGGGCAGTGGGGTTCTCTTTGTGAGTTTCAACTCTGTTGTGGTTCCTTACACCCTCCAGATGCTTTGGATTCTGTTACCAGTCTGTAATCATAGAATCATCGTGGCTGGAAAGGACCTCCAGGGTGATCAAGCCCAGCCCTCAGCCCAGCAGCTCCCTAACCCCTAGGCCATAGCCTGGCTAGGTCTCTGGCTACTCTGTTTTTAAACCCCTCCAGGGATGGGGACTCCAGCACCTCCCTGGGCAGCCTCTTCCAGTGCCCAACCACCCTCTCAGGAGAGAACCTCTTCCTCAGATCAAATCTAAACCTCTCCTGATGCAACTTGAGGCCGTTTCCCCTCATCCTATTATTAGGAATTTGGGAGAAGAGCCCAGCAGCAGCCTCGCTACAACCTCCTGTGAGGTAGCTGTAGAGAGCAATGAGGTCTCCTCTCAGCCTCCTCTTCTCTAGACTCAATAACCCCAGTTCCCTCAGCTGCCCTCCACAGACCTTGGTCTCCAGCCCTCACCACGGCCAAAAGGAACGAGCCAGGGGACTTAGTGGGCAACTACAGCTTATCCAGCTGGTGCCAGGAGGCTTTGAGGTGGTGACACAGCTGCCCTCTTGTATGGGCAACCCTAAAGCAACAGCGGGCGTGAGGAGCCATCCTTGCATTTCTCATCCCTGGCATCACTCCCTGGAAAACACCCATCGTGTTTTTCCATGCCCCCAGCACTGCCCTCTCCTCAGCGAGCCAGAGCCATGCGTGTGGCCGTCATCGGAGCCGGGGTGATCGGCCTCTCCACTGCCCTGTGCCTCCACGAGCAGTACCACAGCCTGCTGCCCTCCCTGGAGGTGGAGGTCTATGCAGACTGCTACTCGCCCCACACCACCAGCGACGGGGCGGCCGGCTTGTGGCAGCCCTACGTGAGTGACTGTGGCAACCTGCAGGAGACGTAAGTGAGGAGGAGGAGGAGGAGAAAGGTAGTGTCCTGTCCCCTGTCATCGGTTCCCCGGGCACAGCTCTGTGGGGCTGGCAGAGCCACCGCTCTCGTGTTTTCATCGCAGGCTGTGGAATAAAGAGACGTTCGATCACCTCCTCGGGTACCTGGGCTCAGCAGCTGCGAAGGAAATGGGACTGTTCCTCATCTCTGGCTACAACCTCTTCACACAGCCGGTGCCGGTAAGGAGCAACTCAGGGCCAGAGCTGGGCAGAGCTCCAGCTCGGAGGCTGCCTGGGGGCGGGCAGGGCTGTACTTCTTCCCAGACGATGCTCTGAATGCTTCTGGTTCCTTCCAAGCTGTCTTGTGACAGTTTGCCCAGGACACGGTGTTTTCTGTGTCCCAGTGCCAGACTGGTGTGAGGGCCAGGAGCCAGCTCAGCTGAGCTGGCCACGATGTCCTGCAGCCACCCACCCGCCCTCCTTCAGCATCACAGATATTTAGGTTGGAAAAGACCTTTAAGATTATCAAGTCCATCCTTTGGAGAAGGGGCTGGAGGGAAAGGTGGATGGGTAGAGGCTGAGGGAGCTGGGGGTGTTTAGCCTGGAGGAGACTCGGGGGACCTTCTCCCTCTCTCCAACTCCCTCAAGGGAGATTCTAGTCAGGTGGAGGTCAGGTTCTTCTCCCAGGCAACCAGCGCCAGGACGAGAGGGCAGAGCTGAAGCTGCCAGGGCAGGGTGAGGTTGGATGTCAGGAAGCCCTTCCTCATGGAAAGGGGGATCAGATACTGGAATAGGCTGGCCAGGGCAGTGGGGGAGTCCCCATCCATCCCTGGAGGTGTTGAAGGCCAGCCTGGCTGTGGCCCTTAGTGCCCTGGTGTGGCTGGTGGGGTGATGTTAGGGGCTGGGCTGGGCTGGCTGAGCTCCAAGGGTTTTGCCAGCCTCAATCATGCTGGGACTCTCTGGTTCTGGCTGTGTCCTCCCCACGGCAGCAGAGCCGTGGGTTCCTGAACAAGCTCAGACCTTGCTCCCTACCGCAGGACCCGTCCTGGAAGAACATTGTCCTGGGATTCAGGAACCTGACAGCAAGAGAGCTCGAACTCTTCCCTGGTTACAGGTATTTCCCAGTCTGATTTCCTCAGGGTCACCACTGTGCTTCTCCCCACTCAGGGCAGATACAGCAGGGTAGTCCCAGGCAGCTCCCTGTTGAGGGGCAGTGAGGATGAGAAATTGTAGGTTCATGGCTGAAAATAAGCAGGAAACAGCCCAAACAGTCCAAACCAGCAGCAGCCCAGTGTTATAAACCCTTCCAGTTCCCCATCCTCCTTCACTGGGTGGAGAGAAACCAGCAGAAGGTGTTTTATGCTGCAAAAAGAGGGGAGAAAATCAGGTGCTTATGGGGTCCTGAAGCTGCAGTGGGGGCAGGAGGTGGCTGCTCCAGTGAAGCTGCTGTGGGTCTTCACACCTGCCTCTCCCTGTCTGGTTTCAGCTACGGCTGGTTCAACACGGCGCTGATGCTGGAGTGCCGGAGCTATCTGCCATGGCTCACCAACAGGTCAGTGCGGAGCCGCCGCGGTGCGATCCAGCGCTGGATCGTCTGGGCACTTCGCTGACTGTTTGGGGTTTGGTTGTGGTGTCGTTTCCCATGTGGAGAGAGCGGGTGGAAGACCTGGTGGGCTCTGGTGCGGCTCTGGGAAAGGAGTTCATGACTGGGGAGCATCAGGAAGTGCCAGGATGATCAGGGTTGTTGATTACGAGGAGCAGCAAGCTCTCCCTGCTCTGGGGATCAACCAGCTGGAGCTACATTTGCTTTTCATTTGCTGGTAACGACTGATCTTGTTCTGCCCAGGTTAATGCAGAGGGGAGTGAAGTTCTTCTGTAAGAAGGTTGAATCTTTCCAGGAGGTGGGTAGTGACATCCAGCCAGGGCAGTGGGAATAGCCCTATGCTGCCCCAGGAAATCCTCTGGCATGAGTGACGGGACAGGAGACAGCAGCAAATCACTCCAGGTCTTAGGAGCTGGAGCACATATGGAGAAGGGTAGTGAAGCTGGAGAATGGTCTGGAACACCAGCGCTCTGAGAAGCAGCTGAGAGAACTTGAGGGGGTTTAACTGGAGGAAAGGAGGCTCAGGGGAGGAGGAGGAGGTCAGAAGGTCTCAGGAGGAGACCTTCTGGCTCCCTACAACTTGGTGGGGGGAGCATGGGGGGAGTTTCAGTCTCTTCTCCCAAAGAACAGGCAACAGGATGTGAGGAGCCAGCCTCAAGTTGCCCCAGAGGAGGTTGAGGTTGGCCTTGAGGAACAATTTCTGCTCCACAAGGGTTCCCCAGGCCTGGCCCAGGCTGCCCAGGGCAGTGGGGTGGGAGTCCCCATCCCTGAGTTGGGGGTCTCTAAGCCCTGGAGCTGTGGGGTGAGGGACAGTGTTGGGGTATCTGATGTTGTAGAGTAGTGTTGATGGTTGGACTTGATGATCCCAGGGGTCTTTTCCAACCTGAATGATTTTAGGATTCTATGAACAGCTGGACTCAAGGACCTTCAAGCCCTTTTCCAACCCAAATGAATTTATTCTGCCGTGAAACAAAGCCTACCAGGAAAGATAAAGCCTCTTGGGCATCAAGGGGGATTGAGAAGGGATGGGGGCACCATATTTTAAACCCCAAACATCCTCCCTCCTGCACCCCTGGTGTCCTGGTGTGAGACATTCTGGGGGAAGCTGAGCCCTTTATGGTTCATTCATCACTGGAGCGCTGGCCCAAGCCTTCAGCTGGGCTCCAATGCAGGACTCTTGTGCCTGCTGCGGGCAACATCACCCTGTGCCGCTCACCACAGGGCCTCTGCCTCTGCTCAGGTGTTTGCCCAGGGTGTGGATGTAGTCATCAACTGCACTGGGATGCGTGCAGGGGAGCTGCAGCCTGACCCGGAGCTCCAGCCCGGCCGTGGACAGATCATAAAGGTGAGGTGGGTGCAGGGCTTGTGTCCCTCCTGCTGCTTTTCTGGAGGAGCCACTCCTTAGCCCCCTTAGGCACATCCCCAGAGCTACACTGTGCTTCCATCAGGAAGGCTGATAGAATCACAGAGCATTAGGGATATGAAGGGACCTCGAAAGATCATCCAGTCCAATCCCTAGATCCCCTAGATCCAGTCGCACAGGAACACATCCAGGCAGGTTTGAAACGGCTCCAGGGAAGGAGACTCCACGACCCCCCTGGGCAGCCCCTGCCAGGGCTCTGGCACCCTCACTGGGAACAAGGTCCTGCTCAGATTGATGTGGAACCTGATGGATCAAGAAGAGTGTGTCAGCAGATCAGGAAAGGTTCTTCTCCTTCTCTGCTCTGCCCTAGTGAGGCCACATCTGGAGTGTTGGGTCCAGTTCTGGGCTCCAGGAGGGACAGAGATCTGATTGAGAGAGTCCAGTGGAGAGCCACAAGGATGACCAGGGGATTGGAGCAGCTGCCTGATTAGGAGAGATTGAGAGACCTTGGACTGTTCAGCTGGGAGAGGAAAAGGTTCCAAGGGGACTTAATCACTGTCTCTAAATCCATAAGGGCTGGAGGTCAAGAAGAAAGAGACAATCTCTTTTCCTTTGCACCCTGTGACAGGACAAGGGGCACTGGGTTTCAGTTGGAGCACAGGAAGTTCCACCTCAACATGAGGAAGAGGAGCTTTACTGTGAGGGTGACAGAGCACTGGAAGGGGCTGCCCAGGGAGGTTGTGGAGTCTGCTTCTCTGGAGACTTTCCAGACCCCTCTGGGTGGGTTCCTGCGTGACCTGCTCTAGCTCCCATGGTCCTGCTTGAGCAGAGGAGTTGGACTTCATGACCCCTGGAGGTGCCTTCTGACCCCTAATGATCCGTGTCTGTATATCCTTGCAAAACAAGTCCAGTTTGTTGTGACCCCACACTGGGGTCAGCTCCTGATTCCCAGCAAACAAAGGTCACATAAAACCCCCCTGGTATTGTCTTGTCAAGCTGGGCTCTTTGCTCTCCAGCTTTCCCTGACCATCTCCCCTTCATGTCGCAGGTCCTGGCCCCGTGGGTGAAGCATTTCATCATCACCCACTGCATCGAGTCGGGTACCTACAACTCACCCTACATCATCCCGGGGTAGGTGACAGGCTGGCCCTGCTGTTGGCTCTCCTGAAGCTCCAACTCAGAGGTGGCTCCTGCTGATAGCTGTCCTGGGCAGCCAGGCTCAGCGCTTGAACGCAAGGAGGGGCTGGGCTGCTCCTGGGCTCTTAGATCAGGCAGCATCATGAGGCTACAGTGTCTCTGGTCCTCCCCTTTGCCAAGGAGCAAATCCCACCCGTCCTGGCTGAATCATCCAACACTGACGATTGGGGGGAAATGTTTGGGGGGAGATCTTTCATTTTCACCTTAGTGCCCATCTCTTGTGCCAGTGGAGGTGACAAACTGCTGCAGCATCGATCTGCTGGAGGGTGGGGAGGTGCCACAAAGGGATCTGGACAGGCTGGAGCGATGGGCTGAGGTCAAGAGGATGAGGTTTAACAAAGCCCAGTGCTGGGTCCTGCACTGCGGTCACAACAATCCCCAGCAGCTGCAGGCTGGGGGAAGAGGGGCTGGAGAGCTGCCTGGCAGAGAGGGACCTGGGGGTGTTGGGTGACAGCTGGCTGAACAGGAGCCAGCAGGGTGCCCAGGTGGCCAAGAAGGCCAACGGCATCCTGGACTGCATCAGGAATGGGGTAACCAGCAGAAGGGAGGTGATGGTGCCCCTGTGCTCTGCACTTGTGAGACCCCACCTTGAGTACTGGGTCCAGTTTTGGGTGCCACAGGATCAGAAGGACATTGAGAGGCTGGAGTGGGGCCAGAGAAGGGCAGCGAGGCTGGGGAGAGGGCTGGAGAACAGCTGGGGGGAACTGGGAGAGAAGAGGAGGCTGAGAGGAGACCTTCGTGCTCTCTGCAGCTACCTCAAAGGAGGTTGGAGCGAGGCTGCTAAATTCCTAATGACAGGATGAGGGGAAATGGCCTCAAGCTGGATCTCAGGAAGAACTTTGCTGAGTGGCTGGACACTGGAACAGGCTGCCCAGGGAGGTGCTGGAGTCCCCATCCCTGGAGGGGTTTAAAAACCGAGTAGCCAGAGCCCTTGAGGCCATGGTGTAGGGGTTAGGGAGCTGTTGGGCTGAGGGCTGGGCTTGATGATCCTGGAGGTCTTTCCCAGCCAGGATGCGTCTGTGATTCTGTGGAAGGCACCTCTGTTCATGCTCCCATCAAAACCAGTGCTATGGCAGGACCCACACACGCAGAGTCCCTCCACGTGCTAGCACAGCAAGGGCTAGCTGGGGACACTCACCACCATTTGACTTCCCGTGGCTTTTGGTGCAGGAGTGAGTTCACTGTCTTGGGAGGGGTCAACCAGCGAGGCAACTGGAATGAAGAGAACAGCGCCCAGGATCACACAACCATCTGGGAGGGCTGCTGCAAGCTGCTTCCTTCTCTCCAGGTGGGTCCCAGCTCTTCGGTCACGGTGCCCACCCTTCCTTGGCTTTAGAGCAAGGTGCTGAGGCTGGTTTGATCTGCTGCACGCTGGCTGGGTGGCAGCTGATGTGCTGTTCCTTTCAGAAAGCAAAGGTGGTGCAGGAGTGGAGCGGCCTGAGACCAACGCGCCCACGGGTTCGCTTGGAGAGAGAGACCATCCGCCACGGGCAGCTCCAGGCAGAGGTACCACACACAGCCCCGATGCTAAAGGTCCTTAAGCAGCGTGTTAATGGTGCTTCAGTCACTCTGCCCTTGGCAGCGGGTGCTGAGGACACTTGAGGGGCTCTGCTGAACCACATGGAGGTCCTCCCACCTCTCCAGCACCTTGGTAGGAAAGAGCAGGGGGTTCACTGAGCTGGGCACGAGGGCTGAGATAGAAGGGTCAATCTAAAACCGCTCCCTTCTGCTGTTGTGGCTCCTTGCTGCCTCCAGTGCAGCTCTCCCAGCACTGATCCCTTCTCTTCTCTCCCCCAGGTGATCCACAACTACGGCCACGGGGGGTTTGGGATCACCATCCACTGGGGCTGTGCCATGGCAGCTGCCAGGCTCTTTGGGGCCATCATCCAGGAGAAGAAGCTGGCCAGCCTGCCCCAGTCCCACTTATGAGTTGCCTGCTCCCCCAGGGTTATCCACTTAGGAATCACAGCAGAAGGATGTGACTGACCCAGCGACAGACCAGGGGCTGTTCAACCCCCTCCAGCCAGCTCCACCACCACTTCCTAGCATCTCCTTTTCCAGTTGCTTCCAGTTCATCACCAGGTGGACGAGCTCCGTCCAGGCTGGGCTTTAAAACCTGGACTAATGATCCAGAGCCAAGGGCCCTTCTGTCCCAGGGACCAGCCTGCAAAGGGCAGGCAGGGCTCAGCTGAAACGGCCCTGCAGTTCATCTCCAGGACAGGACAGGATCGGAAAGTGAGCTGCTGCCACCTGAGGTCTTTGCCGACGGCTCCCAGTGTGTAATTAGATTTGCCGGCTTCCCCCCCAGGAGGCAAGAGCTCCTTAGTAGGAAGAAGCTCTGGAGCTCCCAGGGAAGTACCATCAGCTCTAGCAGCACGTGCTTCGCGTCCCTCAGCTCTTCTCACATCCGAGCCAGGACAGAGCCCGGGTCTGCAGCACCTGGTTAGCGTTTCTGGCCCTGGACAGCAGCGGCTGCCTAAAATGGACTCTGCAAAGGATGTTTCTAGCAGCAAAAGCACCACGTTCCAGCCCTGAGCACTTGCCAGGCGCTATAAATAGCTGAGAGCTGGCGCAGAGGAGCTGTCTCGTCCTAAAACTCCCACGGGCCCTTTAGTTTCTCCTTTCCCCCAGCCGTGAGACATGGCTGGAGCTGCAGCTCTGACAGAGGAGCTGCCCCGGGGTGGGTTGTGCTCCTGGAGGAGCTGGGGACAGCTGCTAGGATCCGGAGGTTCGGTGATGGGGACCCGACGCTCTGGTCTGCAGATGGGTATTTCCCATGCTCCACATCTTTCCTGCTCTAAATCCCATCCCTGACAAGGCACAGGTGTTACCTTCAAAGCCCAAGGCCAGTGGTAGTCCAGAGCCCACCTCATGGTATCTAGATCGCTCTCCTCCACAGAGAAGCCAGAAAGAGCTCCTGACCCTGGGTTGTGTTCTACCAGGCGGCTGCCCGCAGTGAATGAGAGGCACTGGAGAGCAGCTGGGTTAGTTTGACCCCCTGAGCACTCCGAACTGCAGCAGTCCCTTCTTGACCACAGCCGGGCAGCAGAGCTGCTCCCTGTCCAAGGCCCCATCTCCAGACCCACAGCTGCCATTTGCCCCAGGCAAAGAGATGCTTGGGAAGGCTCTGCAGGAAGTGATGAGCACACTGCGCTGCTGGGGATGGTCCCTGCACACTGGATCTGCTGGTGCTCCTCACCTCCTGGTGAAGTAAAAACACCTGGTGAGGTGGATGCTTGGGCTTTCTGGTTGTTGTTTGGCTGCAGGACCTCATCCCTTGGTGCTGCAGGGCCTCATCCTTTGGTGCTGTAAAACTTCATCCCTTGGTGCTGCAGGGCCTCATCCTTTGGTGCGTAAAACTTCATCCCTTGGTGCTGCAGGACCCCATCTGCACAGGAACATGACCAGGCGGGTTTGAAACTCCTCCAGAGAAGGAGACTCCACAACCCCCTGGGCTGCCCCTTGTGCCATCACTGGATTAGCAGGGCTGTGGATAATCACGGCACAGCTTGATCCTTCTGATCGTGGAGCATGGCTGCCCTGTGATCTCCTGAGGGGCTCTCAAGACTCCCAGAAATCATTCCAGGTGATTTAACGGCCTCGGTTTGCTCGTTGCCCAAAAGGCCACAATAAAGGGTCACATGTCCCATGGTGGTGCTTGTTTTTCTTCCTGATAGCCCAGGCAGGGCTCTGGATGCCAGTTCCACAGCCACAGCCTGGCAGAGCGTCGCTCCAGGTCTCCCTGGGCTGAGGTACTTGCCTGCACTCAGACAGATTGGGAGAAGGAAGGATTGAGGGCTGCCCTGAGAAGGACCTGGGGGTGGAGGTGGAGCAGAAGGTTCCCAGGAGCAGTCAGTGAGCGCTGGCAGCCCAGAGAGCCAACCGTGTGCTGGGCTGCAGCACAAGGAGCAGGGACAGTGAGTTGAGAGAGGGGCTTCTCCTCCTCTACTCTGCACTGGTGAGACCCCACCTGGAGCACTGGGCCCAGTTCTGGAGTCCCCAACATCAGGAGGACACAGAGCCCCTAGAAGGGGTCCAGAGGAGAGCAACTCCAGTGCTCAGAGGGCTGGAGCAGCTCCCTTGTGAGTGAGGACAGGCTGAGCAAGTTGGGGTTGTTCAGCCTGGAGAAGATCAGCCACCAGCTGATCCCACTCCCAGAGCTGAGGCTTTTTATCCCAGTGGGCTGCACTGGGAGAGACTGGTTGTTGCACAGCAGGAGGACTACACAACGTGCTGGGTTACCAAGTAGAGTGTTTCCAGATCCTTGCGACACGAACAGCGGCACCTTGCGAGGGGCTGATTTCTGGGACACAACCCACCCGGTGTGGAATCCCGCGACCCGAGGCTGCGTCAGTACCGGGGTGGTGGGAGAGACCGAGGGAGCTACTTGACAACCAGCTTCGTTTACGCAGAGGGTTTGAAATCCTGAGAAGGGGCCTGGCTCGGAAACTCAACGTTCAAACCCGGGGAAGCACCTGATGCTCCTTCAGCAAGCGGCAAGGAATGAGGAATCCTCCCCTCCAAGCGAATCGTTTCTCCCCCACAGCAGACAGAGCCACAGAATCATCGAATCATCCTGGCTGGAAAGGAGCTCCAGGATCAGCAAGCTCAGCCCAACGGCTCCCTAACCCCTAGACCACGACCTGAAGTGCTCTGGCTACTCGGTTTTTAAACCCCTCCAGGGATGGGAACTCCACCACCTCCCTGGGCAGCCTCTTCCAGTGCCCAACCGCTCTCTCAGCAAAGAACTTCTTCCTCAGATCCAACCTAAACCTCTCCTGATGGAACTTGAGGCCACAGATCGGGCAGTCAGCAAATCTCCAGACCCCACACGGCTGTTTGCTCTCGATTTCAGTTCCAGGCATCCTGGACCGGATCAGGAACTGTGCGTCCAGCAGGAGCAGGGAGGGGATTGTCCCCCTGTGCTCAGCACTGGGGAGGCTGCACCTTGAGCACTGGGGCAGTTCTGGGCACCTCAGCCCAAGGGAGACATCGAGGGGCTGGAGCGAGGGCAGAGGAGGGCAACGGAGCTGGGGAAGGGCCTGGAGAATCAATGT